>JAHZMY010000266.1:0-12219 GCA_027743915.1 Seira sanloemensis
AAAACCACTACCAAAAAGTCCCACATCTCTTTTATTATCAAATCCCCTGTTAGAAAACTCCAACCTGCTGCTCCTGCTTTTGAAGATAATATTTTTTCTCCGGATTCTCTGATAAATGTGGCTCTTGTTCTGCTCTCATGGTACAGGATGCTTATACCTACGACTAATATGCGTTTTTTACAGGTGGGTAGTCAGCGTAAGGGAAGAAGGGCGCACAGAGAAAATGTATAATAGAGCCTTTTCACTGATTCTTAAGCAATGAGTGTAATAAAATGAAGTATTTCCCTTTGAAAAAATTCTCAATACCAGTTCACGCTGTAACTATAGTCAGTCTGTTTCTAACAGGTTGGCAACTTGTGTTAAAGGAAATGGGAATGACCTGTGGAAGAATAGGAGTTGCTTGATAGTCCGAGTACATCCATCTGCACAGACCATGCAAAACTTTTATCAGGTTTTACTGTGGTATTTTTTCAAAACTGAATAATACAGAGTTGTGCACAATCATACGTGCAAGGAGACGAAGAGTTAGCAACGAGAGGAAAAAACGCCTCAGGTTGTTACATTCTCTTATGACTGGCATTTTTCAGATACTTTTTTTTGTTCCTTCGACGAGACGTTCTGTTCAAACTCGCTTTACGTGCCTTTTTCTTACTTTTTCCTCATATTGACAAGGGTACGAGATTGAGGGGTTAAGTGAGTTTTTAGAGGTGGACGAGTCTCTATAATAAAGGCATCTTTCCGCAGCGATGCATTTTTCACAGTGAAATTGGACAATATCTCATTTTGTGCATGATGCAGGAAAAAATGTGCATCGTGCATTTTGAAGAAACTCGATATGTAAAAAAATATTATGTAAGTATCTATCTCTGTAAGGAAAATTATGGTCTTAGTCTTAGGTCTCATATAATTATAAATACTCATCCTTTGTCTAGTGTTAATCAATCCTAACCATTCCTTTGTTTACTTTGTGTGCAAGTTTGTTTGACTAGTCTGGGTGATTTGATGGAACACAGTGTATTTTATGAGAGGACTCTGTCAATAATCTGAGCATTATGTGTTTTCCTTTCGTCACTGCATCAAGTCTAAAGAATTTCATATTGTCATGATGGCCTAGCCAACTCTTTTCAAATATTATGCTCCATGGCCATTTCCTGATTGACAGAGTCAAAGCATTTCGAAGCGTTTTGTCATTGCAACGGTGAACTTCATCTCATGTAATAAAATGTGGAGGAATGTGTGTGCACACACATGCTTGCAGGGCAGCTGCATGCTCTCAACTGAGTAAAAACAGAGAGCAAATGCACACATGATACTTTTAAAATCCAGATATTCGAACTAAGCCACAAAGAAATTATGTGAGCAGAACGAGAGGAAACTTCATATCTACAGACGCATATTGGATCCCACTTCCCTCTGCAAACTCAATAGTTTTCATACACACATATATTCCTCTCTAATACTTTGTTATTATTTGCTTTTTAAAACCTTATACGTACACAGGCAAGTCCGGGAATGGACATTGTCGCAAGTTTTATATATTTTTGAGGAGAGTTTTTTCAAAAAAGAGTACCTCGGTACCATTACCTTACCAGAGCCAGATGTGAGCCAAGAGGGAGGGTTGGTTTCATCATCAACATCATGTATGTATGTATGCAAGTAAATACCCAGATGGGGTTGAAAGGAGAAGGGAGCCTCAGACAAAGTCACAAGCTGACAACGTCGCATTTTTCCCTGAAAAGCTATTGCATTCATAAGATAGAGAAAGGGAGGAGGGATGAAAAGCAATCCGACTGTAATGCGTAGGTATAGACGTTGTTCAAACTAATGTATGTTTCTTCATTTCTGAATTTTCCCCTATAGCTTAAACACCATTGTTAAGCATGTATATCCTGTAATTCAATCACATATAATGTAAATACGGAGAGGTACCGTGAACGGTGAAAAGTATTAAGAGTCGAGGAGGCAAGCATTATCGCCCTCATCAAGGAATGCATTTTTCCTTCTTCTCTCCCATGAAAACTAGCATCAACGAAAGGGTCAAGAGGTAGGAGCAAACACGCTTTAAAACGTCTTAAAACGTCAAGATTTTTTTGTTGGTATTCTGTAAATAAGTTTAGGCACAGAGAGGAAAGTGCATTAGTGTCTGAGTATTTATCCCTAAGCTGAAAATCACGCCAGACAAAGCATTGACCATTTGGACGAGAAGAATTTTTACGTTTATTGCAGGGATAAAAAAAAATTCCTCCGCATGACTTGACATGCATCTTGTTGCTCATGCAGTCGAGCCTAATCATGTTTGAGAAGGTGGACAAGAGAACAAGAAAATCGTCTTAAAAGTTAACTTGTGTAATATGCTTAAAGACTGATAAAAGAAAGATCCTCTCTTGTGTCTTTCCACGTTATCGTGTATTGACTTGGTAAGAGTTTGTGACCTGGCACGGAACTGTGTGCAGTGTTATTTTTCCTTCTGTGGTCAAGCTTGTGTGAGAGGGCTGAAGAAGGCCTTAAAGCAGGTTCGAGTCGAGTTTCTTCCTTCTTGATAGATTCATGTACTTACATATATGTATAGGGATCGTCTTCAAGTAAGTCCATCATCATATTTCGAATTCAAGTTTGAAAGTCTCTCTATATCTCAGTAGCCACATAGTAGTTGGTCATACAGGAGTCATTTATTTGGGAGACAGCAGCTAAAGCTAGGAGCAAAAGCAAGCCGAGATATCCAAACCGTATTAAATGCATGTGACAGTAGCAGTTAGTTAAAAAGTAAAAAAGGAGCACCATAGGTTCTCTTTTTCTGGGTAGTTGGCTCCTCTCACTCTGGGTAAGTAGCATTTGTAGTAGCAGCTAACTAAAATATTATATTTTAGTAATTTAAGCTACTAGAGTAGCAGCTACTGAAGCTGTATCATCTCTTCGCGTACTTCGTCTCTCTCGATCTTACTTTACCTTGTAGCATTAGCGCAGCGATGTCTGGTAGCCGTTTTCGTGTTCGAAGTCGTATACATATAGTCATCTCTGTACATTTTTGAATATCACCGATTCAATGCACTTTTGTCCAAAAGCATGCCACCTTTTTATTGTTGCATTATGTATAAAGAATTTAGAATGAGATTCACACCAGCATCACCACCACCACCACCAGCAAAAAACCACCATCAGCCTTATAAAACATCTTTTTCATGTAGTGGCTCACAAGGCGAACTTTGAAACATTGAAGGAGTTTTTTTCTTCTTGATTTCTCGTAAAAGTGGACCTCTTTGCTCATCACCATTAATATTGTCTCTTCTTTGAAGCATAGGCTTTCCTTCGACAGTAGTAGGACAGGCATTGCACTCCAACACTTCGCCAAAGGAAGAGACGTATGTATTCGCATTATAATTTCAATTTATAGTTATGAAAAAAGGTAGCGTAAGGAATAATAGGGTGAAAGAGTAACCGTACACATATCCCATCCGTGGCTAGATTCCACTTTTGATAGTTGTTGCTGATCAATCAGTATTCAGGCCTGCTTTTTCAAAAAGTCGGTAGCTTCCTTTAATACAGAAGATAATACACGACTCGGCTATATTGTTGAGAAGTGAGAGTCGCAGTAATTTTCTCCCATTCCTCCAGAATATAGATTAATTAGGATATTATTATAGTAATAATATGAGAGTGAACCTATATTTGACGCTGTAATTAACCACCGTTCTTTTTATCTTTCTTATTGGGCACAGGACGACTTGCAGAGTTATTCTTGCATTTGCGGAAGTACACACCTGATGCAACGCCGAAATCGGAGGATAGTCGTTGTTTTTGTTTATGAAGTGAAAATTTGACAAAAAAAATCTGAGTGCATGTGATCAAGTGTTCATACGTAAATTAAAGGCTGAAAATAGGAGCTGGGTGCTGATGCGGATTGACTTTCTCTTCGGAGAAAAGTTAATTATATTTTTGTTTACTGACTATTGGAAGATAATAAGCCGCCAAAATGTATAATTTATTGTCGGGCTTGAAGGACTACTTCAAGCGGCAGGAAATTATTATCGATAACCCAGTGTTTCGCATTCACTGTACCTTCACGACAGTGTTGTTGATTACCTTTTCCATGATTATCACATGGACACAGTTTGTGGGCCAACCGATAAGATGTATAGTTGACGGAGTGCAACCGCATGTGGTCAATACGTACTGCTGGATTATGACCACTTTCACAATGCCAGGTAAATTAATTTTTATTATTGTGGCATTTATTTAGGAATAAAAAGTTTATTGGGTTTTGTTTGGCGAGAAATGAAATGTTTTGAGAATATGTACATATATGGAATGATGTGCAAGCCAAGAAAAAATGGAAAAAGTTGACTAGCGAATTAAGAACCATGTGGCTTACATAATAATATATAAAACCAAAGTTGGAAATGGGAGCTTTGTTCCAACCTTTTCCACTCTCTCCGCTGTGCTGGTATTATAAAAGCTTGTGTTTGCACTTGTTCCGAATCCGGGACGGAAATGTGATCCATTCCCTTCCCTACTGGTCTTTAATTGCACAAATCTGAACTGGTGCGAATCGTTTCGGAAGTAAAAGCTTGTACATTTCCCGTGCTATAAAACTTTTCTTGGAACATTTCAGATGCATTCCAGCGCCCCTCTAGCCACGTAATTTTTCTTTAAAAGCAATTGAGCCAAAATCGAAACATGTATGTTATAATTGTCGAGATTTTTTATTTATTCTTTCTCAATTTATTTCTTCAACAGCAACACAATATGTATGCATTCCGGTACTGGTTCTGCGAGATCATCTGCTTCGTTAATGTGATCTTCCAAATGTTCATTATGAATTGGTTTTTCAAAGGAGACTTCATGTCGTACGGTCTGAAGGTGCTGACTTTTGATGATCAGGACCAGGAAAATAGATACGACAACATGGTCTTCGTCTTTCCGCGTGTCACTAAGTGCACTTTCCGAAAGTGAGTTTATTTTATTTTATTACTACTCTTATCACCCTCTTCAAACATATCATATATCGGTCTTATAATTAGTAACATACTTATAGTACAACTTGTTATGGTGTCATCATCAACACGTGTATATTTATAGCTCAATTTGCAATGGTTCGGCGGAGCCCAGATTTTATTAATATTTAACGCATCATGTGTTTATTTTTTGTTTGCAGATTCGGTCCATCTGCCACGATCGAGAAGCACGATGCCATCTGTATTCTTCCATTAAACATTGTAAACGAGAAGACTTACATTTTCCTCTGGTTTTGGTTCATCATCTTGGCCATCTTGACTGCCGTCGTAGTCGTCTTCCGTTTGATGGTCATCTTCATGCCTAGCCTTCGTCCTCGACTCATGCACGCCCGTAACAGGATGGTTCCAGAAGAAGCCATTGAGTCGGTTTCCAAGCGAGTCTCAGTTGGAGACTGGTGGGTCCTCTATATGCTCGGGCGCAACATTGACCCACAGATTTACAAGGAAGTAATAGCAGAATTCGCTAAGAAAAATGATACGAACCAGTCGAATAAGCAGTTATGAAATTTCAATTCAGCAAACTAGAGACAAGTACAAAAACCTTGGGATTTAAATCTCACGTATAAAGTCAAAGTTAAATAGGTATCCACCATAATATCAGCAATATATCTCATTGAAAGACCAGATCCCACAAAAATGATAATTGTCAAAGGTTTGTAAGACTTGTTTACTCTAGAAATCTCCTCTGACCTGATTAATCAATCAGTAAAACTATTCTTTTTAATACAAATTTGTCAGTTTTCCACAAAGTTTTTCGCATTTATTGCACAAGCACTTTTTGAGTGCCATGCACTTTTTATGCATTTTTCTGTCGACACGTGCTTCCCCCAACACAGGCCCGTTGTTCATTTGGATTCCATTGTGTACTAAAAATAATGTCGTGCTGCTGCGGGTGTTTTCTCTTCTTCCGGAGTACGTAACGCAGTTGACAAAAGCGGAGGAACGATAAAATAAGGGAGAATTATGCTTGTACTTTAAGAGGGTTGTTCGCGTGCACAACTTGTACAGTTCATATACAAAGAGATTTGTTTCACATTTTTACGCAAGAAAAGTGGCTTAGATTTATGAAAATGTTGGCGTTTTGAGTAGGTGTTGAGATCTTTTAGTTTCCAACATCCCTTCTACATATTTGGATGTCGGTGTACGGTTAGCGACGTAGATATTATTTTGTTCATGTTCCAAGTAGAGCTGATGCATCTCATGTAATAAAAATATAGAAAGTTTATTTCGACTACGGAATGATTAAAGAAAATGAGTTGGATTTTCTCTGATATGATTTTTCTGAATAACTTGTTACTTATATATGTAAGTTGTTAAATTAGTGATTAGTTTAGCCATGATGAAACATTACATTTTGTAACTTAACACATATTATCTTATAATTTATATTATATATGCGAATAAATGTAAAATGTATTTTGGTATCATTCTGGGAAAACGAAAAGAAACAATTTAAAGATTCTACGGCCAAGTTGTAACAAACATCACGATTTCCATGAAACCTTAGTCCTTTTCAAGTACAGCGAGTTTGTCACCGCCTTCGGTTATTTTTTTTTTCGTTCGTAATTTATCACGTTTTACCTTACCTTAAACAAGGTTTAATTTTGGTGACGTGAGTGGAACTTTTTGTTTGACATTGTCTAGGTAAAACATTTTTTGTGTCTCTTTTCACCACCACCGGTTTCACTCTATTCTTTTCTCCTGACCTTCGAATAAAAGACATTGTAGAAAAACTTTATACGTCGATCAACTCTTAGGAAAAAGCTCTCACGCTCACAGTGTTCCAAGATATTTTAAAAGAGACTTTTTGAATCGAAATGAAATCATATCTGTTATTATTACATATGAAATATTATTTTAGTTTAGATAAAACTATAAGAAATTTTACTTTTTAATTTAGGTGTTATGATTTTAAGTACTTTTATGAAAATAAAAGTGACGTGTGAAATGTAAATAAAAAATGGTGTTCCAAAGTCATAAATCTTTTTGTGTTTTCACCGAGTCTCCAATGCATCTTATTTATTTTTCAGATCTGGCAAATAACAAGCCTTTTCTTTGTCACCCACAAGATCGTTTAATTGAGGTCATATTGCGAATTAGCACAGCTGAAATGACGGAAGTGGAGAGAGCGTGTGTTTTATACGAATTATTTTTTTACCCATTCATTCCCAAGGCGCGAGGTAAATGCTCGTTAAAGCACATCTAAAATATTTTTTGACTTTTTGATTGCGTGTATACATGTTACTGAAAACGTGGGAGCTCGTAGTTGAACCGTAACGCAGAAACCTGTCACTGAAAATTGATACTAGTCAAGTTTTATGGCAAATCGGTCGAGTAATTAGAATATTAGGAAGCACTTTTGTGATGCCAATTGTACACGGTGGAAAATGTCATGGTACAAGTCGAGAGCAATAAAATGCGGATATACTACAGAGAGAGAGAGAAAAAATGGAACCGTTGAACAAAGTGAGAAACGTCCGGCTTTTCTTCTTTTCCCGGTGGTCCGTAACCAGAGTTGCAATGGGGTTCAGTTCGCACACGAAACATCTTCCCTATCGCTTTGGAACTTGGAAGCAGACGCCGGGAGTGTAAGCGACTATGAAGAGGTGTAAAGATATAAAAAAACGAGTCAACCACACACACCGTATTCATTTAAGACTTAAGTGACTTAATGACAATGGAGTAGGTGACGTGAACGTGATGTGAATATATTTTTAGCCGATGTATGTACATACCACATTTATATATTCCCAACTAATTCCACCTATTACCGCGTAAAAGTTTTATAACTCGGAAGAAAACTTTGGAAATGAGGCATTCCTTTAAAATTAACGATACGTTTCGTCTGTTAGGAATTTGCCTAAGCCAGTAGTTTAAAAGAAACTACAAATTGTTTCAATACGAAATTCACAACCTACATTCATGCATCGCGTTTCATTAGCTTCCAAACACGATTCCGTTAGCGAAACGACCCAGCACAAAATCATTCCTAGGTGGATCCCACAAATGAAAAGGTCCATTGACAGATTGTACTTTAGATGCCAAAATGAAGTTTGTTTAAAATTTTTGAAGACAATGCAATTGCTTTCCAACCTCTCAAAATCGACGGTGCATTCCAAAGACGACCTTCTACGGTCGTGTGTTATTAATAAAGTTTTGAACAAGAAGATGACACAATGATATTGGTGCGGAGAGAGATTGCCACTCCTGATGTACTTAACCTTGCACGCATCACTGTTCCTATTGTATTTGTGGTTGCGACAACATTTTTCACCTAATTCAACATTATCTCTCGTTACCTCGTAGAGGACCACTAGAGCACGGAACCGTGATCCGTACTTTCTGTACCATAAAATGTTTTTTTTTCTCTGGTAGGAACTCCCGTGGAAAGCTTTTACTTATACGCTGCAGTGGTGTGCCAAACGCCAGCTTAAAATCGTTGTGATTAAGATGTCATGTTGTACATCCACTAGAAATGTATGATGCATTTTGAGCTACATATATAAATATTTGGAACTTTGTTCGAAAAAACTAGAGCACTCAACACAAATTATAATGGTGATGGTAATGAATGCCGCGGAAAAGGAGGAAAGCACATAGTACTCGTCTCCGATAATGATTCAAGGTTTTTTCTCTCGCTCTATTCGGATTTTAAAGCCATCCGATTTGACAAATGTAGATGTATTTATTTTGCTGTCTAAATTTTGTGCGATTGAGCTGTCGCATATCTCTACTCCCAAGAAATACTGGGGAAAATAATGCTATCCGAGCTTGGGCCATTGATTTCCAAAGAATAGGCTGATTTAAGTTTATTTTCTATGAAAGATTTAAAAGGCGAACTTGCTCCTCTTTTGTGACACGCCCCGTGTAACGTGTGACTAATACTACCTTGTATAATCTCATCATTATTCTCCCTTTGAAAGGAGAACACACTCTCGACGAGAAAATGTTTTCTAGAAAAATAAATAAATAATATGATCGCTGCTGCTGCTGCTACTGTGTAGCCTGTGTGCTTTTTTCCTTGCGGAAAATACTAACGTCCCACTTTTTTCTCATCGTTTCCTCCTTGTTTGTAAAACAGCTTTGGAGTAGTCGTAGTACTTCCTCCTCCTCTCCTCATATAATGATCTTATTAACTATTTTCAGTTTTCAGTAGACAGAATTTTCGACAAGGTTTCGTTCAAGAAAAGCATGTCAAGTCAGTCAATGCGCTAGGCAAAAAAACGCATGCTGAAAGTTATTCGTGTATTAGTCTAATGAACGGCTTGAAGTACAGGAACAGTAATATGAAACCGAAATGTTTCTGTCTGAAATGTTGATTCCACTGTGAAATATGCAGTGCTTTCAAGACAAGATTTCCTGTGCAAAAAATTGAACGTTGCATCACACACTCACACTCGGTGCAGTTGCCATTCTGAGAAATTCATGTTTCCGCCTCAATGTTGACGATGACGTTCATTTTTCATTACCACCGAAGAAAACGCTATTTATTGGAGATTGCAAAGGAACATATTACTCGTGTACGTAACTGATACTTTCAGCTTTCGACATTTTTTATAGAGATGCAGGGAGGAAGACAGTGACGAGCGGGGTACGGGATGCACGAAAATGTTTTCAAGTTCTGGAACACAAAAATTATTAGCTATGGATGTCGCTATTTGCTGAGAAAGAGCTTGTATAATTAGGAAGTTGAGGAATATTCGGGTTATTCCTCAGATAATGTGTGTATCACTGGCAAACCTCTATTTATAATTTGGTAAGCGTGTAATGGAAGATGATGATTTTTGATGATGATGATGATTGTGGCGAAACGCGCATGATATATTAGCCATTAAAATTCTAGTGTCACGCTAAACAAGCATGGATTTTGGAGCTTCTTGACTGATGAACTTGTACAAAAAAACTGTGCTATACACCGGCATTCACTTTAGCACGATGGAGGAAGTCATCATCCGCTTACTACATGGCTTTCTCCTTTTGAGTTTCAAGTTCGAGAAATTCTAGGCTGCTGTATCCAACTGCGTTATAATTATCATAAATTTTTTGGGCTCTTCCGTTGGCAAAAGGTTAGAGAGTGCCTCCCACTTGAAATAAGTCTTTGTCTTGCTAATTTGTGGCTCCTTATGTTTTGACCGATCTTTAACAAGTTTATCGCTTGACACATCTTACCTTTACGTCAACAATTGTGCCAATTTATAAAAGTGTAACAATTAACAGAGACACCAGAGACAACAGCGTGGCCTTCTCCTCGCTTGTAAAACATTTCTGCTAATGAGTGAAACCCCCTTAATTTGAGTCGTAGATAATTTACTTGCATATCCTATACGAATGTAACTTTATTTTTTTTTCGAAAACGATATATAAAACATATTTTGCTTAGGTATATCATTAAATGAAGAAAATTACTCTTTTTTGTGACTCTGCGCTTTAGATTTATTATTTCTTCAGATATTATAGATATCAACGGCATGCGGCATTTCACCATTTACCATAAATACGCTGTTAAAAACTAAGTTTGGCTAACAAGATTTCTTTCCCGGTTCCAATTTTTTCAAGTATAATCAATTCTTTCAAGTTTTCTCGTGAATTTCCTACGCTTATCATTATTATTATGCTTTTAAAATGCTTGCAATCATGTTCAATNTTTTTCAAGTATAATCAATTCTTTCAAGTTTTCTCGTGAATTTCCTACGCTTATCATTATTATTATGCTTTTAAAATGCTTGCAATCATGTTCAATTTCCTAGACGAAGCAAACCTCCAATCATAATTTTGTGCTGTCGCTGTTTTTGGCTGAAGTGAAAGATTTCCCTACTGATAGTATGGCAAAACTTAACAAACATTTCTATTATTGCATTGTGCTTCTGCTACAATAATTTATCTTTAAGTTTAAAATAAACTTTGGAATTTAACGTCGGCATCAACATAGCAGCACGAGGCGATAGGTGTGCAGCCTGTAAACGAGCTTTTCATTACTTGAATTCCTAATTATTGCATTGTGCTTCTGCTACAATAATTTATCTTTAAGTTTAAAATAAACTTTGGAATTTAACGTCGGCATCAACATAGCAGCACGAGGCGATAGGTGTGCAGCCTGTAAAAGAGCTTTTCATTACTTGAATTCCTTTTAGCTCCTATCAAATTCATTTTTGCGAATTTCATTGAATTCCGGACGAGAGTGTAGATAACGGGAAGGTGGAGAAAGCATGTTGCATGCATTCCAAATGAAAGGAACTATAAAACTCTAAACCTTGTATTGACTCAACCCCAATGATAAATCTGAGTAGTGATAGTAAACCCGTCTATTTTTCAAATGCTCTGGTTGTCTGCGACCAATGATTTACTCTAACAACCGAGATAAGACAAATATTTCACAAGAAATTTTTCTTCCTTTCAGAGCACAGATCACTTGAAGTTTTTTAATTCCTCAATTTTACTACTATGCTTTATTCCCCAGCTCTTTGTTTCTGTTTTTGTGTGCTGCTGCTAAAAAGTGAATGCCTCCGTTTGAAAAAAGTTTTTAAGATCTTCAATGGCTATAAAAATGCAAACATTCGATTACAGTCCTATCTCCAAGTTGTAAATCTTATTGAACAGGAGGAAATAAAATTAACTTGGAAAATAAACTTCACGTGTTTACTCATTTCCATTTTTTGTGTCAAGAATCACCCGTGTAATCTCACAGAGAGCGAAATTCGTGACTTTTTCCCCTGCAGTACCTAAATGAACCTTTGTATTACATTTGTTGCATCTACTTAAAGAATGCCTTTCTTTCGGGTTTATAGATAAACTCGTGCATGCCAAAATCAAAGGTATTTTTAGACGCTATAAACATATGCACTCTAATTTACTCTGCAAAATATTTAGGATAAATCAATTCTTCCATTGACACCACAGAAATATAGATAAAAATGCGGAAAAAGTCAGAGAAATGTGAAGGTTCCGAGCTCACAGAAGAAACCTAGGCTAGTATTGCGGGTGTTCTTGGCTCCTGCCTTAACCACTGTCATTTCGCTCTTTACTATTTATTCATACTGTGAAAAGTCAAGGGAAGGCTTACCCAATTCCTATCCCTAATATTGATGATGCAAGCAAAATAGCACTAAATATTTTCTCTCAACCGATCCACTTTATGCCCATGCATTTTGATATGATTTCATAAAACATTTTGCCTAGAACCTGGAGTCGGCAGCCCATGTGCAATAAT
>JAHZMY010000267.1:0-14475 GCA_027743915.1 Seira sanloemensis
AAAAAAGATATTAACGGCAGTAGTGGTAATAACTGTCGCAATAAAGAGAAAATAGAACAAATAACATTATTACCATAAGAATGTCATAGTTCATTAAAAACAGAAAGCTACATATAATATAGCACAGGTAACCTGGTCCATTTTTCTGTATAAAAAGGGCTTTCTATTGGTCGTGTTTGAGGAGGAATGTCATTGTATTGTATACGAGTTGTGACAGTGAGACATGCTGCCTCAAAGCTTCCTTCTTTCTTCCCTCAAAATTAACGTCTCAAACTTTTGTGTCCTCTTCTCACAATTAGTTTTCTCTCTCGCATAAAATATATAGTGTTTTGCAAAATTTTTGAAAGGCCAAAAAGACGTGGGTATAGAGAGTACGTGACTACAAGTATATTACGGCGCGGGTAGAGAGAAGAGTTTAGCTCGTAAAAGCATTTTATAATTAGTGCTTGGAGTGGGGAAAAGGTCGGAAGGTATTGTTAACTCCGACTCAACTTCGTAATGCAATTAGACTTTCCCCTCGCGCGGAAATTAGAAAGGTGAGTAGTCTCCTATCAAAATGACTCGAGTGAAAGTGGCGAGAAACGACGGCGACCCGTTTTACTGCCAAAATTAAACTAGCTTCTTTCTTCCTCTCCCGTCGATAAAATAACACAACTACATGCATGAACTCCCGTTTTTGCGACCCTGTGGAATATGCAAAAAAATATCGCCCCCTTCACAACACGGTCGTCCCTCTCGATTTTGCGCTGCTTCACTGTTCAAACCGCTACAGTTTTGCTCACATCCTCCCCCATTGACTCATGAATAAGGAAGAAAGTGTAACGTCGTCATTGAGCTTGGTTGTGTATAAGTACAGCCCCTATCAATAATTAATTATTATCACGAAGAGGAGAACAGCCTGCCAATCATTATTGTCTTGAGGGATGTGGACAAAACGTGGACTAGTTTTCGTTTCTGCCAACAGAAATGTATTGCATATACGTATGAGCGTTTCAAAAACTTGTTGTGTAAGTACAGCGGAAGCGGGAGTGACATGACATACACTACGTGAATATAACTTCTCACCTAACCCTTCTTCTATATTCGGCCTCCCAGAAATTGCAGAGGGTTTTACAACTACATCCTACACGCCAGACGTTTCCATACACTTTGTTTTACATAAAAAAGAATTGACGGGAATTTTTTGAAGGGGAAATGCGGATGGGTCGAGAGTAAAATCATGGACAAAGGGCAGAGTCATGGAGCCAAAGCACCAAAGTAGAAGACATAATTTGTGCCCAAAACTCCTTTCAAAACTTATTAATGTCGCATTACGTGTCTCGATTATTTACACATTCCGTGTAATCCGAACAGTACATACGCCTACGCACAAGTCTCCAAAAAAGAATGTCTTTGTCTTGCATGATGCACACTAATCGGTGGCTCCAGCAGGAGGGAGTCAGCGTGGAAAGGTGAGCAATACAAAATCCTTCAGGGGAAACAAAATTAATTCAATAAAAGTTGGGTATTTTTGGTACGCAACTTCTATTTCGAGACCAGCTTCCCACAAATCTTGAACAACGTGTGACCTTTTTTATGTGTCCTTTGTTGCTCAAAACTCATTTCCCGTCTCCTCCTCCGCTTACAGAGTCCCGCCGACTCGGAGTCGGATGCAGTGACACAAGGGACAACTGAGAAATCGTTTGGCTCAACAGACTCCCCACACAATAAAGTTATTCTCGTTTTTTGGGGGTAGCTCCATAAACAAGACATGAAATTCTCATTGAGAGTGTCGACGGGAAATGGGAGGTCATGCAGAAGAGTACATATAAATTCCATCCATACATACTCTTCCGTCACATCAATAGAGAAGTACTTGGAGTCTTGGAAAGGAATTAGAGCCCTGGGAAAAGAAAAAAGTCGTCCTGCACATGTTTAAATGGGAGGAAAGTATGACTAGAAATATGCAGAATGTGCCCTCATGCCTCCGTATTCAGCAGATTTTTTTTGCTTCCAGGAGAGATGAATTCAACAGGGCTATTTTGGGAGCATCATAGATGTCAAAGCATGGCATATTATGTGACGTATATTGGCATGTACACATACATATCCATCTAAATATTTTACATGTAGATACCTTTGTAGTATGTATGTAGGTTTCCACTCACAAATTTCTTTCTTTGGAAACTCACGATGACACCCACTACACGAGAGAGGAAAATCAAATATTCTCATTTCATGTACGTAGCGCCCACATCATGATCAAGAGTCATGTCATGAATATTGACACAACAATGCTTTCCCACCATACACAAGATGCACATAGTTCCATTGGAGAAAGTTCAATCCAGTCGGGTTGACTCAATCTTCTCCCTCCTTTCCCCCATTATCATTATGCATAATGCATGCGACACAACTTGGCCAATAAAATAGATGAATGTTGATAGAGCCCGGAGAACAGTAGTGCTTCTATTAGGGTATGTACACAGAAGGCCTAAAATTCCCATACACTTTTTTCCGCCTGTGCATATATTCAGTGCATGTATGTATGTGTACGCAAAGCTCAGTTCTTTCTTCAAGTGTGCTTACAAGGTATTCACGGTGAAATGGAAAAGTTGAACGGCAACATGCCAAATATTACGGGAGAGAATTATAGAATCAGGAACTCCCGCCTACTGAATGTGTGTGTGTTTGTGCTCACTCATGCCGATGATGATGATGGTAAAGCCAAATTTTAAACATAATTGTCTTTCATGAGCTCGGTTTTGGGGAAAGGTAAACTACCTTGTTCCTTTCCACCGTGATGGCTTTTCTCAATAGCCAGTAAATTGGTTATTAGCCAAAAGGCTAAATTATGATTAACTTATGTATTATGAATACGAAGTGAAAGGGATATATTTCTCTCCGGATTTTCAGTTTTTTGCCGACTCGTGAGTGTGTGTTTACATACGTAATAGCTGTGATCCACCTTACAACTTTTAATCATGTACAGGGAAAGAGAAAACAAGTGCAAATTTTGACGCCCATGGGCTTCGTCCAACCCACTGAGATGTACTTCACCCTTTACCCGCTTCGCCGTGTTCTCCTCTTTGATGTTTTTTCTCCACTTTCTGCTCCAAAATGATAGGGCCTACGCTCAAATTACATTTTATATTGAACAGCAGCCCACGCTGACATCCCACTTGGCTGTCACTCACTCGTCATTTCGCTTCCTTCGTTGGAACACAACAAAAATCTGTACATGCTCATCACAGCCAGTCCTCCAGACCACTTTTGCCGACAGCAGAAGCAATCAAAAATAGCTCGGCGGTTTTAATCTAGTCCAAGGATACTCACATGAAGAAAGTGAAGTAACCACGAGGAAAGTAATACAGCAGCAGCCAGTCTGGAAGAAAGGGAGAAAGCTAAGCATTTCCGCTAAATAATCGACTAGGGATGAAACAGGAAGCGAGAGTGGAAAACAAGCTTCGACAGGCAGACGGAACGCTGAAGTCGCATCATGATATCCAATACGTAAACCTATTTTCTCTCCTCCTTTTTTACACCGAACTTGATCAACTCAGAGCTTGGAATGCAAAGCTCGTACTTTATCTATTAATTTTTCATGCGCTTCTTTCCCTCGTCTTTTTCCATCGTCGTGAGATTTTCTCCAAGATTTCACGTAATCATAATATTGCACAATCTCCTTTATAGAAAGCCTTTCTTCTTCCGATTAACATTCTGCACCATTTGATGGGTAGTTACAGTGCTTATTATGCGCGTTCGTTGAGTGTTCAGCTTTCAAATAGTCGAGAGAGAGAGAAAGAGAGAGAGAAAGAGAGAATTCCCCAACTTCAACAGAGTCCGTAAGGAGAGTAGTCGGATGGGTGTGTGCAAGACGTGTCTGCCATGTGCGAATTGAGAGCGGAAAACGGGGAGATTGAAAGCCGCTCTTTCGCCGAAAACAAGAAATGTACTGACTTCACAACAGGGCAACCTTTATAGCACACGTAGGCACATGGTTCAGTTTGAAAATTAATTTCATAATTTCAAGACTTTAGTAAATAGATATAACGAGTGTACCTACGGTTTACGTGGAATAATAATAATAATAATAGTAATAATAGGGAAAGTAGAGTGGGGATCCCGTGGGGAGCATCCCGTAAAAGACGGAGAAAGGAAGCAAATGAAAGAATTATGGAGAGTAAACGGTTTTACGTACACAAAACAGACGGAGCTAAGCATGGGCGAATCATGAGACTCCAACTAATTAAATTATGCAATGCAAATGTGAAAGAGAGTACATTACCAGCTCTGTAAATGTCTTTATCGTACCCCACTATTTCACAGCTAATGCGGACGCTAGGCCTGGTGTTGCCTTAAATCATATTCCCCTGGAGTCAGCAACTTTTTCTGAGTTATGATAAGTAATTGCTCCAAAGAAATGCTTTTACGGTGAGAGAATATTGCCATTACGACCGTACTTCATTTACTTGTGAACTTTAAAGCGCTTTAATGACTTAACTTGGAGCAGCAAGATCAACAAGAGAAAAAGCCAGTTGCCTCATAGCTCACAGTTTAAGGCTGAATTAGTTTCTGTAACGTGCTGATTACGCCACAGCATGTAGACTTCAGCAAAATCCGTGTGTGCTTACAAAACAAGGATGGAAATTAGCTTGAGAGAAAGTGGAAATGGAAATAAGGTGGTGCATTACAAAAATCTGAAAAAATATTACGTAGTTAATATAGCAATAGCATCACGCTGACGACGGGGTGTGTATGTCTGTAAGCTGACAAACGTATGGAGCTACACAAAACGAAAAATGTTTTGGGTAGTTGACATCAAAGTCGACTACATAATTACTTTTAATGAATGCAGAGCATAAAATTATATTTGGAGGAAACATGAGCATTTCACATTCCCCTTTTTTCGCCAAGTGCTTTTAGCAACACCGGAAAAGAGAAAATAATGTCCTTTCTAGGCATTTTCAACTTTAAAAAAATCGATAGTGTCCTAAGTAGAAAAAGGCTTGAAGGATGCCTTTACATCTTTCCTTCCTGCCCTGCCTCTCCTTCTCTCTGCACAAAAGGTAAAAAAGATGCAGAGTCCTCAACTGAAAAAAAAAACAGTTTTACTTTGTACACAGCAGAAAGCAGGGTGGCATGGATTGCAACATTCCGAATAGGTAAGTGTTTTCTTTTCCTTGCCATTACCATGTTGAAAATCGCCAGGAGCTGAACGGCAACAAAAAAGTATACAACTTTTTTCGGTGGAATATTTGTGAGAAGAGTGAAAATACAAGTTAATACTTATACACATAAGCTAATGATGGTCTACTTACAGCTATTCAATTAAGTCCCGAAATAGCTAAACACTTGATGCTGCGCATTCAATTCCTATTCCCTGAAACGGCTTTGTGCACACAAACCTGGTCGTTGGAAGGAAGCGGGCTCAAATTTTCCAAAGGCAAATACGCTCCAGAGCCTTTCTTCTGGATGTAAATGTTTCCTTTTCTTTCATTGCTATTATACCTGAGCAGAACCAAACCTGCAGGGTGTAATAACCCAGGGAAATAGCCAGTTTTAATTAGCTCTACCATTAGGCGAGAAAAAAAAGGCTTGGGTAAGAAGATAAAGTCGTTACAGTAAACATACTCTTTTCTTGCAACTCCCAAACGAGAAGTAAAACTCTATGCGTCCTTTTAAGCCATAAAAGTTGAACGAGATTGTGAAGTTTCCAATTCTCTCCCGTTTTCAATCAATCTTCTGTGAGGTATTCTTGGAATCGTCTTTATTGAATAGGGTCATATGGAAACCTTTATAGTGCCTCGTTGACTCTCGATAAGTAAGTAAAACGAAAAGTAAATCGGCGCGTACAAAAGAAAGCAAGATAAGTGTGTTACATATAGTCAATTGTTCAGCTAGAATTTATAACAAGCACCGTAACACGACACACAGCGTCGTCGTCATTCATTCTCAAAAAAATGAGAAGAAGAAATCAGCATCATCATCCTCACGTTTGAGTCGCCTCAGACATCTGCGCACATAAAACAAGGGTAATTTAAGACAGAATGGAATGGTCAACAAGACTCAAGATCATCATCACATTGAAGACTTTTGCAAAAACAACGAACGAGAAGAGCATGTCTTCCTCTTTTAATTCTTTTCACGTCAAAAAGTAGGAATTTTACATGAAAAAGATAGGACGAGAACTATGCGTGCTCCCATATTTCGTAAAGAACAAACGAGTTTTCAGCATCTTCTCTTCAGTTGAAATCATTCATTGAGTCTCACGACACATCCTATGAAACATTGAGCGCACATTTTTATTAAATGTGGCATTAAACAAAGAGAAAATCTGGGGAAAAGGCATGGATAAATATACACACATTTCGGTACAAGTCTTACATTATATTATCACCGTCTTGGACTTGAGCATAAAAGTAATCACGAAGTAAATAGAATGATACGAAGGAATCATCGAGAGATCATTGACCTAATACACTTGCGGGTTCGAGCTGAGAGAGAGAGCCGAGATTTTTCATTTCACCGTGGACTCTACAAAAAATCTTTTTTTCGAAGTGGACAACCGAGACGTATTTTGCCGTCGGTACTAATAATACGGATGGAACTCTGTGCATCTTTTTTTTGCAGGGTTTGCATTACTTCAGTCCTCATCCTTCACTGAAGGGGATGGATGCAGAGAGGAATTAAAATACTTCATCCGAAAATTTATGAGATGGACAGTACATCACATATTACGTGAGGTAACAAAATGATAATAATTGTGATGAAATGATGATAATGAAACTCCTGCAATGCCTTCGCGTATTACAAAGGCAGATGAGTGCATGGGATTGCAGTTTGCCCCACTGAAAGCCATTGTTTGTCTGGCTGTATGTGAGAGGCACATCAGTAGCTTTGTCGATCAGGTACATGCACATTAAAGATAATAATAATTATATTGTCGTCACACCGATTTCAAGATACGGTTAGGAAAACGCTTGTCTTTGGTCTCATGTCAGCCTCATGCTGTTATAAATTTTTCCACTTGTGTTACAGTTACAGTGTTTATAATTTCTCAAACTAAAACACATTTTTGCCAATAATCTAATAATCATATAAACTCATATGGGACAAAAAACAGTTCTGTAATTTATCTCCAGATTAGTGGACAATAATGAGGCCAAAACTGTAATGGTTAGTCATGGCTGCAGAGGAGAATGTCGAACAAATTAATTGCTCCATTTTGACGGATATTTTCGAACAGTTGTCTCTAATCGCTCAACATACTAAACCAGTATTTGTCAATTAGCATTTTGATGCAAGTGTCCCCCTTTTTAAATTTCAACTGTAAGCTGATCAACATCATTATCCCATATAAGTCTTTTTGCAAAATAAAAATGCGTATATTCTCATTGCTTCATCATGAGCACATAACTAGTGTAATTAAAATCAGCAGCGTGCAAACTCAGAGAAAATGCAATATTGGATGAAGAGTTTCTCTGCAGAGTGCAGGCGTTGATTCGTTACAAAAGCATATGCTTTTGTAAACTATAGGTTTAGCTAAAGGTTTTGGTTTAAAACTATAGGTTTAGCATGACTTATTTATGATTGTAATTCTGATTATAATGACTCCTCTCTCAACTCCCTTCGTAGTGCTCGCCTAATAATAATTGCAGAGGTGGAAAGAATGCATATAGGGTTAGTCAGTGCCTAATTGATTACATAAAAAAGTATAACAATGACATAAATTCGGTAAACCTATTTACGTACAGAGTGAAGTCCCCAATGACCCTTTTTGTCACTTCATAGAATATTAATTTTTTTTTAAATTTTCACACACCATCATCATCCTCATCGCAAATTTGAGCGAGTGGTCATCGCCATTACATAATTACGTGTTCTTGTAAATCAACTCAAAAAGGCAAACTGTTGTTACGGGGTTAATCGACTTTGGCTTAATGTATACCCAAGCTGAACTCGTCTTTCGAGAAGGATTGATAAAAAATACGTGAATCTCTCTGACTTTGTGAAGATAAGATCACGCATCAAGTTTTGTACGATACCGAGAATAATAACAATAATCATGCACACGTCAAAACAAAACTGTTGAAATGTTCACTCACACCGTGCAGCTCTCCGACTTACTGTAGCATGCACAAGTACATATTTTCCCTTTGTGTGCAAATTACTATGAGCAATCTCTTTGAAATCGCACACAATTCTCTACGATTTCACAAAATAAAACTTCCCTCTGAAATCCGTTTTGCCTGCACATTGAAATAACACACATATTTCTCTTTCTTCTAACAGTGGCACACTCATCTGAAAATGGGGCTCGATTGACTTCCCGTTTCCCTTCTTAAATAAGGCATACTCGTAAAGCTCATGCAGCCCCACACACACCAGTTTCACTTGATGTTGGCCAGCCAGCCATCGTAATGAAGCAATGGGGATATTCAAGAATCCCACTTAGTTTCCTCACCGAAATGCAACAGTCCCTTAAAAGCAGCTATGCATTTGTTCCGATAATAGGGCAGTAAGGCAAAAGGATGGAATTGAAAAGCCCTAATGTGAGACTTGAGCATCTAGTCAACAGCAGCAGCATAACTTCTGAAAAGCCGATTGCATTTATCAATAGGTAAACTTTCTTTACCGTGTGAACCCATTGTAATTGATAGTGAGAAAATGCAGTCTTACAACAATCGAATTTTTTGAGTGCACCTTTTTTCGCATTGCACCCCGTCTGTTTTTTTCACACCGTAGGTATACGCGAACAAAGTGCAATTACCTAGTTATCATTGACAGTAAGTAGATTCACCTCTAGATGTATGTGTGTGCATGTAGGTACACAAGTTAATTGTTTGAACTTTTTATTCATGCATACTTCTTCTTCTACCTCGTCACCCAGAAAAAAACAACAAACTCCACCTGCTTCTCCTGTGTGACTTCGCTCAAAGATCAAGAGCAGAAAAAAACCATCAGCCAAGCCACCTTCTCTCTCAACTTGCATGAGCCCCTTTAACGCATTTTTACCACTTAAATGAATCATTGTACAAAAGGGCAGAAAATAACTATACGAGTCAGCTGACGATGCAGTGCGTCGAACGAATCATACAAAAAATGTTACAAGTTCTTTGCCTTCGGAGCCAGCAACACCACAGAAAAACGAGCCATTTCCCTTTTAAAACCCCTTTTTTACGCTGTGTGTACCACCTTATCAAACTCCTGAGATATGAATGAGTAAAGAAGTACCTACTTTAATTGTATATGCTTGTTTGTAAGGGGCAAACTCCGTCGAATCAAATCAGGTAAGCCAAAGCAAGTCGTATTTGATTAGATTATGCAGTGTATCCCCCAACTTTTTTTGTGAGCGTAATCATCTTCATCGTATCGTATCATCCTTCGCTTCACTTCATCATCGTAGATACTCATTGCACAACTTTCACATTTTCAAGAAATGGCTGTGAGTGAGATAAGAAAAATCTGTACAAAAAATTTACGAAAGATATGTTTACGTTACAAAGTTACAAGTCATATTTACAACAGACGTTAGGATTCTGCTCACCCGCGAAATAATACAAATGCTGTTTTGAAGGAAGGCAAGATGATGGCCTAGCCGAGTCTTAATTCATTTTTTAGCTCTTTTCAGTTTCTTTTAAGAGAATTGTATTGTATAGCTAATGAGATAAGTGCACCAGTCAATCAACCTGCCCGCTCATAATAAAGTGTTCATTCCAATATGTTTTTCGTAGCTCTTCTACAAAACCTAATATGCTCGATTTTGACTGAGGATTGACGCTTTATCACTTTATTAATTAAGTACGTATTTATGCAGAGGAGGGAATGGAAATCGAGTTACGTTCGGCTTTGTTACACATCTTTCCAATCCGTTGACTTTTTTTCATATAATATCTCTCCTTTCACGAATTACGCCAATTTCTGTGTGGAAGCATTCCAACTATTTGTAGAAATTGATCCTGATGGAGCACATCCTTTCAAAACAACGCGTGGCGTAATCAAATAAACAAGTCATTACTGCCATACGCACACAACTCTGCCTTTAACTCTGGCCATTTCAAAACGTTTTTTTGAAAAAAGATCTTCCTCTTCTAAATATAAGACATTTCATCAGTTCTCTTAAAGTGGATGAAGAGGAAAAGAAGTTTTTCAAAAAAAAAAGTTGAACATACAAGTATTGTATGAAAATGAAGAGAAGTGCTCGATCAAAATGTTCACAAGTGTTAGAGACACGGACGGAAGCAGTAATTCGAAACATTTCTGTGCCTTTAAAATGCCTTGCATAAAGTCGCTGTTTCGCTAAAGTGAGCACTGCAAAAATCATTTATTTGCAATGACAGCCAAGAATCAAATTAGAAAAAGTAAGACGGATACGCGAACAACTTAAATGATATGCGATATGAATAGGATGATGATGAGCTGCGCCTTTAAACATATTTTTTCTTGTGGTTTCCGCAGGTAAATAACCGTATTTTTCGCAGAAGGTACACAAATCTATCAGCAAATCATCATCCACCATAAAGCCAAGTAGCGTGGCCATTACAACAACGTAAATGGGCGCAATGCTTTTCAAACAACATTATGAATAATGTTTTTCCTTTCAATGATGAGTTGATGGCGATCAATTCTTTGCAAAATTAGTTCTCATCGTCAGGTTACGTCCGTCCGCAACTTGGCAACTATATGAGAGAAGAAATGTGTACTTCCTTCATTACCTCATCTTCAATTTTGCATACTCGTTGATATTTACAGCCTCAAAGTTTGAGGCTCAAACTTTAAGTGTTTTGCAAACTATCTTTTTATATTCTGTAATATTGGTTCAATCCCTTTTAGTGGTTGCGATTTCACGTTTCCCCAACAATTCTGTATGCGCCGCCAGAGACTTCAGCCGTTTACCAAATGATCTTCAACTATGTAAAAAAATCTTTCTTTGTGAGGTATTTTCTACAGAAATAAAAGATTATTTTTTCCACTCAAATCTACAAATATTAAGTAGAGTTAATCTTTCATATTTAGCTACATGCAATATTTACTTTTTTTGGGGGTAATCGCCTTTCAGCGAGAAACTGAAAGTTGTGAAAAATGAAAACTGCTTGTTGAAAAAAAGGAATGACGGAAAAGGTTTATGTAGATGAGATTCCATTTCCTACGGCTTCTGTAAGTAGATACAAAATATTTCGGGCGAAGATGATATTACAAAAAGTAAGTAACGTCGATGATAGAAATTTTTTAGCTTTAGCTTTGGGACTCATTTGCAAAAATTCCTCATTTCCTCGTTGCCGTCCTCACCATCACCCACCAACTCTCAATATTTTCGCTATGATTCTTAAATGTTCTAAATTGAAGCGTGGCACGATCTGATTAAGACTTGTGATTAGGAAAACAGTTTCAGCAGATAGGAAAACGCATGTAATTGTCATCAGTCAGCCTTAAAAATCTTGAATAAATCAAGTAAGCCAAAGTGGACTTCAACAAGGACCGTCGACGTCGAAGCATCTGAGGACGAAATAATCAAGAAAAAAAACGAAATACATGGTTATGGTTTCCTCCTCGCAAAAGCTGTCAACGCTCAAATTAGAATATAATGAAGAAACCGCTAGCTCATCCCCGTCACCATGTGTAAATGATGTGGATGCTTGCAAATAACTGATAATGCGTACATACACACACAGAAGAGCTTATACACCAGCCTTTACTCTGATTGCTTCACTTCACCGCGCCGTCATGAATGGATTCATGAGCGCGTAGAAAAGGAAGGACCACGACGTCACATATGTACACTAGTAGTCATCTCTCAAAAAAATATCTCAATGTTTCTTCTTTCGGCTCCGATCTACAATGAGTGTAATAATAATAGCACCCATCTACCTATGTACAATTCAATGTCATGGTTTTGCGGAGCTCTGTTGGCTCTAGGCTACCGTATCATCATTATGATGATGATCATCATCATCACATGATAAATTCATTGCCCATCAGTTTCATTGTTGTCATTTTGACGAGCCCAGCTCTTTACACTACGATTACGTGCACGAACTAGGTTTCGCCTACGTTTCAGCTGGCAGAGATGAAAAGCGCTTTTGTCATCAAAACATTACTTAACAATAACAACACAACAAAAAATGACTCGAGAGTCCTTTTCCTCAAAGCCCATGGTTTGCTCAGCCCTTTGAAACGGAGACAAAGGGAGTTTCTTAAAAGGAGAAAACAGTGACACATCACGACGAATGCTATACCAAATACTAACCATATACAAATTTTTTGTGAAATTTCTTCGTCCTCTCTCGAGATCTGTATTGCACACCACACCACCCGCAGCAGTAGTTCTTGTCGAAGAAAACGAACTGTTTTCGAATCCAACTGATACGGAGGAATAATAGATGTGCTGCGGTTTTCGACTCATATTTCAAAATAGTGGACACAGGGTAATAGTGAACCATCTCCCTGTCGCCCGGCCTATTCGTAGACCTTGTAATGCATTTTTGAAAGGCTATAGTGAACTTGATTATACATATACTTATTGTATACAATTTTTTAGTATAAAAAGGTGCCGCATTTTTGTACGCAATTTTGAATGAGACTCGCAATCACTGACTATTGATTCAGTCTTGGGAGCCTTTGAAAACTTTGAAGTAGAGAGAGAGAGAGTTTATCCTCCTCTGCTTCCATTCAGGCTGAATTCGGCAGAGGACAGAAGAGAAATTCGGCAAGAGTCATGTATATGTGCAAAAGATTGGAGTTAAAGATCTAAAAATAAGCTGAGATGAGTATGAGTGGACGGGTGATGTGATGGCTACAAAAAATCCGTTGTCGGGGAGTACATGCATAACCTGACTTTGAAACATTCTCAGGTACCTACATTATATGTAGAGATGACAGCTCATTGATACAAATCGATGTGGAAGTATGAAGCCTTGTCTCGTAATTCACAATTTTGGAGATGAGCTGGTGAACAGCAACAATAATACGTGCAGAAGGAATCGTGAGCTTAGACACAGAATAAGGAGAAAATTGTAGCATTATATTATTATCCTTCCCAAAAAAGACGCAAAAACGAGAGAGAGAGAGAAGTTGCCAGCCAGACGCCATTTTTGTATACATACATTTTATCGCGGATGCATAATAAAGATTCATTCCTGTTTCCACTGCGTATGCAGTTTCCGACAAAAAACTTCGTTTTTCCTGTTACTCATCATATCACCATCACCTTTTGACGACCGCAGATAATATATTTTTAGAGATTGATGTAAGGAAAATGAGGTGTGCATGAGAATCTTTTTTTTTTGCAATGGGAGGGGTTTCTCTTTGCAGACAGCGGATGACTGCAAACTAACAATAAGTCTCGACTTAATAAGCATATTACAACACCTAATCGTCCCCGTCCAAATCACGATTTGCAGATGGCAAGATGGGAAATGATAGTGTTCCTGCAGATCCACACAACAGCTGGCACTGGATAATCATGCCCGCCGATCCTACACACCAAAGTAGAGAAAGAAGCCCGACGAACCGTAAATTACCACGACTGTAATTGGAAAACAGTACATATTTTGTACTTCATAAAAAGAATTATCCTCTATCGAGAAAGAATCCGTTTCACATCGCACACAACTTCGCAAATTAACTGCGAAGCTGAAGAATGAAGAGAAGTGGGGAAAATCGTTGGGCACATGATTTTTCTTCAAAATACACAGCAAAATATGTAAGCTTTGAGAAATATCATTAAGGACTAATCTCCAACTCTCCCAGCTCGACTTGCCGGTCATCCATAATTCGACTTAATGAAAGGTAATATGCTGAAATGAAAGTAATGCATAATCACAATCCTATAATACAGATATCATGCATGCATTACTCACAATAATCGTAAGCTCTACGAAGCAGTGTAAGTAAGAAAATAAATGTAATAATATCTTGAAAGCGAATGGTATTTTACATGCAGCCGTATTTCTCCGCTTTGGCATTTCCACTTGCAGAATTTTCAAAAAAAAACAAACCGAATGATCAATACTTCGCATATAGTCCTAATAAATAATTCAGTGTTCACGATGTCGTAATTTAAAATGAGAAACCGATTTCGTGATTTCTTAGCGGACGAGAAGGCGGGAAAATCGAATACATAGTATAGTCTCCATCCACAAACCTATCAGATCAGATGAAATGGCTGAAGAAATTAAGCGATACAAATAATTGAAATGTAGAATCGATGGAAAAAGTCTATGCTATGTGCGAATGGATGTGGGTTGGATCAAGATGGTATTTCCAAAATATAGGTTAGATTCTTAAATTAACCACTACAGAAAAGGCTAAGTTTTAAATTAAGATTAATGTTCAACCTAAACTAAATATAATGTCGGTGTGTAAAGTCAATGCTTTATGTTATTGGGCCAATATACTGTTCTTCTATAAAGGAATCGTGCGGATAATGTAAGTTACGGCAATAAGAGTTTTGTAATAATAATGCAAGTTTTATTAAAAATTTCAAGATTTAAT
>JAHZMY010000268.1:0-11590 GCA_027743915.1 Seira sanloemensis
TTTAAGCTGCAAGATTTACATACAAAAGAATACATAGTTTGAAAGTTTCTGGAGGCTGCTGCGTCCTTTTTGTTCAATCTAACTGACTGTGGAAACGTTTTACTAAAATCATGTATATTTTCAACAGCACACGTATGCATATGACATTCTTTGAGTTATTTATGTATTGTACATTTGGACTCGAACCGTCTGTTTACTGTTTCAGTGCATTAGAATACTACACGTTTCAGTTCCGCGAGATCATAAAACGTTTCCTTTGAATCAGCCAACTGATCTAAAAAGAGAAAGAGTTTTATGGCCTTTTGGCTTTTGTGTCACCTCACCTCTTCTCTCGGTTCTCTCTGCTTCAATGCTAACCTTTATTTCCTACAATGTCTTCTTTTGTCCTCCCCTATGTGGCTGACGATGAGATGAGACACCTTTAGAGTCAAATCGAGGGTGGATTTGTAAAACTTTTATCCAGGCCGTTTTGTAAAAAAAATAAAAGGCTGACGCTTCAGGTTCCATGAAATCTTTGCTCAAAAAGTCCAAGTATAATTCAAATGAATGCATATGTTCCGGTTACTTTTTAAAAACCTTTTAAAAACATGGTAAACTCGAGCATTCTTGCACTCAGTGTGCCCTTTGGCACTTTTTCATAAATGTACTTTATATTTCCCATCGTTTCAGCGTCAGCAAGTTTTGAAAAAAATGCATATTTTCCTGCTAATCTGCGTAAGCATTTGATGATGACGCCAGCAAGAGTCATCAACAGGATGATGGACCAAAACGAGAAAAACGGGGCAATCTGCAACGCATAAATATTTAATCAGATCACGTACCTATATTATATCCATCTTCACAATATCATTCACCATCAGAAACGAGATTATCTTTATCACTGTTGATACTTGAGAATCAATCATATTACTACCCGAGAAACATGTTATTTCTCTGACGCGGCGGCCCAGTCAAATGGAAAGGAGTGAATCTTATTTTGAAAATGACTGTCAATTCCGCCTTATCATTTCCTTTTCCCCTACATCTTATCTCTATATCTTCAAGTGTACCTTTAAAATGATTTCTGATGGAGATACAAAGAGAAAGGGAATATGGGAAAAGGGAGAGATGTGAGAATTGTACATGCAAATCATTAAGCATAGCCTCGGGAGTAGTGCATTGCTGGTAGCTCAGAAGCTGCTTGTTCCCTACGCACACCTATCATTAAAAACCCATTCACATCATCATAACTCTGAAGTTATTGAAAGAGCAGTGCTTAAATGATCATCATCCTCTAAAATGATACAGAAAATCATCATAATTTTCCACAAAAATGATTAATACCACTAAACACTACAGACACCGTACAACTTCCTTGTGTAAACCTGCAAGACGAGTTTTTTTTGCATACGCCTGGTTAGCTCTGTCTGACGAAGACGATTTTTGTGTGCATTTGAGGTAGCCTGTATTTTTGGAACATGGCTTCATCCTTCCTCGAAACTACCCAAAGCGAAAGTAAACCTTTTAAATGATTATTGTGTGTATGTACAATGGATAATGACATGAGCATCATGTGTAAACGACTTTGTTCCCAAACCACCGAGTTTATTTAAAAATTCCGATGTGTAGTTCGGCGCAAAAGTGTCCATGTATAAAACTTCTGACATTTTTCTACATGAACACTTTAAACATTGTTATTAGAGCATTATGAGCAGATCTCGGTAGGAAGAAAAAATCATGTGTAAAAAATGTGAAATGTGATGTTATGTAGCTTTTTGGGAGACGGTGAAAGGGAGAAGATCCATTAGTAATATAATAACAAGACAAAGCCGCGAGACCACGCTCCCCTTCTTTTCAGAAAATGATACTTGATCAAAAGCAGCAGCAGCAGCTACTAGGAAAAAAAACTAATATAGTTTCACATTTTGTCCATTTTATCTGGTATTTTGATTTGGTAAAACACATGGACTCAAGCACCTGTATTTTTTGCTGATTGGTCCGTGTAAATTTCATCCTGTAAAATGTATCGATTTTCTGAACATGAATAATATTAATCCATAAAAAAGAAGTGTATTAGACAAATTATCACGTATATGGCCTGCCTTTGCCCCTGTCAGGATTCCATGAAAAATGCAAATTAGGAAAAAAATGATGTGGTATGGCCATCACATTCGAATCAAGTGAGACGTAAGTTTATTTTGCTGGAGAAAATGAGAAAACACTTGCATGTGTAAAGGTGACTCGGAATACATAATACTCTACATAATCTCATGAATCATTCAGTAAGGTCAATGTAGCATACTTGTGATTAGTTGTGACTTTAAAATGGCAAAAGTATTTTATTTTATATTTTCTCAGGCAAGACGTTCCATTTTCCTTGAACGCATTAAAGCAATCGGCACGACTCTACGCATGGAGTTTGTCTCCAATAATAAAGAAATTTAAACTTGTCAAGATCCAAGTCCGCTTCTGGCATAAAAGGTAACCTTAGACCTTTCAAAATTTGCATACTTCCTTCTTCTTCTACTTCACGCGCTTACGTAATTTTGAGAGCCACACACACACTGTGTGATTGGAGTACATATGCTTTACTATTTGTTCAAGTAGGAAATGATAACCATCACTTTTGCATATTACCCTGCATGCGAAAAAGATTAGCTCCTGATAATAATGAGAAAAAACGTAAGGGAAGGATGCTAATGCGTTTTTAAAAGGAACTTCTTCACATCGACATCACGTTATGTGAGGAACGATAATGATCAACACTAGTTTAAAAATATTGCTTGCTCGTGTAAGTAAAAGACATTTCGTTGGAGTCATATACGACGTCGTCGGAAGAGTCCACTGCGAGTCTCATGCTATTATTAAAGGTCTACTTTAACTCACTCAAGTACCTCGGCAAAGGCCTACAACAGCCGATTATATAATGCACGTAATGCATGCAATTTTATGATTCACTTTGCGCTTTACAGCAAAGAAGACGCATTTTAAACTGAAGCTGAAACGCCAACAAATGAATGACAATGTGTTATTTGCTCTTACGCTAAATCATTACAAACACTGATTGTGAGTACGCAAAATTCTTATCGTGCTAATTTTAGCAAAAACTACTCAGCAACCCTATTGATATGGTGTAGACTTGCTAGTTGCTGGTAGTGGTATTACCGCGTGGATAGGTTAAACAAAGTGTGAATATAAGGTACATGAGCTACGTTTTTGCATTGTTTGAATCACTCTTTTGTGGCGTGTGTTGTGGAAGGAAGAGAGTGAAAGTTGACCAACTTAGCTTTTAGGACGGACGGATGGCTGTAGTTTAAGCCTTTTTGTCTGCTGTCATTATCATTATGAGTCACGACAATGGAGATGATGATGATGATTACGATTGTTATTATCTGTGGCGTACCCTCTTCCTCGTAATCTCTGTTTATGCGTTACTTATGTAACCCTATTTATTACGCGAGTTGTACAAATTGCTTGAGTGGGATTATATCATGAACTTTGGCTAAAGGTATTTAGGGCCAAATTATAGAACGCATTTCAAATTGTTCGGTAAAGCATCGTGTGCGCTCAAGTTTGAGAATTGCTTGCGCATATTTTGGTCTTTAAAGAGAAATTGCGATTTTAAAGCACATGATTAAAAGTCCATTCTTTAACCGTTCGTGGATTACAATATATTAATGCAGAATGAAAATGATACTCTTGTCAGTGTTATAACCTGGGGCATTTTGTCATTAAAATGCATTAGGGATTCACAAGAGGATGGGTAACGGGATCGGTAGTATTTCATAGAGAAGTGACCGTCGTATATGTAACCTCAGTATGATTCAGAACAGAATTATAGATTTACATACATATATTTCCGTATTTAAACATTTGACTGAGCCCTATTTTCTTTCCATTGCAAAAGACAAACCACTGCATAAGTCACAATTTTTATCACAGTGCATTTTTATCAAATTCTGCTTTTTAGTCACAGTCAAATGGGGAACAGTGGCACAACGAAATTCGTGGGATCATGCCTAAGTCAATGCGTTGTGTTATTACTCCGAGCCATAAGAGACATACATTTTCCTCTTAAAATACATTTGTGTGTATGTAGCATCCTGATTTTGCTAATATGATTTATTGACGTATACAGAAGATCGTATAACTTTGAATTTACATCAAAATGTAAAGTCTACGATTAATGCTCTATTTACCTTCTCATCTTACTACCGCTTCTTTTATTATTTGCTAATATGATTTATTGACGTATACAGAAGATCGTATAACTTTGAATTTACATCAAAATGTAAAGTCTACGATTAATGCTCTATTTACCTTCTCATCTTACTACGGTTTCTTTTATTAGAAATGGACAAACAAGCTACAAGCCGGAGGCAAATGTCAACTTCATTATAATGATGAGACTGAGTCGCTTATGGTCATTTCATACATCAAAAGTTTCTTCCTGTGAAAACCCTACCAAAGCAGTCTCGGCGACATTTCGTCCCTCATCCGACCTGTTACATATTCATCGATAAAACGCTGCTTTTACTACTCATATCTGTACACACTGCGTCCTTTTTATTTGGAAATGTTTATACACATCAAGCCCATATAGTTTGTATTTTATGGACCCATTTAAATCACAAAGGCAACTTTACAAATATTTTTGTACTTTCTTTTATTTTAAAAGAGTGCCTTACTTTTATGAACTTTTCTCGGTGAGTTTCTCATCAAACATTTGTACAAATAGCCTTGCATCTGTTCAATTTTGTGAACATGCACACACAAACCTTTATTCATTCATGAAACACCGCTACTGTTTTATTGCCATTATAATATTTGGAATACGTAATTGCGTCCTATGTATGTACCTCTCTTCTAGCGTGCATATCATTCTGGGAAGGAGACAGAAAAATATAATTTCTGAAATGGTTTACAAGGTTTAGGTGGAATTCCTAAAATATTTTTTTCGCCAAAGTGGGCTTGGTCGCTCTTCCTATGTTGAATTCCTTTGTACAAATATTTTTACGATCGTTTTTGGAAGCATTTCTTTCTCAGCTCTTTTTTCTCCACATGAGAAAGGGATTTTACATACGTTTGCTATATTTTCCTAATATAAAGTCTTTTGAATATTTTTTAGCTTTTCCTACCTTCAATATTGACTTTTTTGCTTCTTCAGTACAGTACACCAGCAACACAGCCTTTTTCTCCGTAATAAAAATTTACTTTAAAAACTTTTGAAAACAGCAGAGAAAAAATATTTATGACTTCGCACTGCATGCATAATATATGTGAATTAGGTAGTTTTTGACTGCTGGAGTGAACTCAAAATTTCAGTGCAAGTGCCACTGGACGTATATTTTGAACAGTTAATCATGGGAAAATACGAAGCGGAGATGAAACTTATGCCTGGGAATGTTTTTCTCAATCAGATGAACCTATAAAACATGGGTAATTTGTGCGAGTTGCTCTTCCAGCAAAAATTGATAGCAAGCGTATCATCGAGTTTAGAATTAATTGAAAAGTTTTTTCCGATTTGTCATTAGCATAAGTACATTTTGTACAGTAACCTGAATCATTTTCATCTCTCTCAATGTCTTTTTCATTTTTTCCAAAACTCTTAACCGTTCACTGAAATATCTGTATATTTTTTCCTAATAACCGGTTAACCGGCTTCCTTTCCCTTTTAGCAAAGGAACAAAAGTCAAATTAGGTTTGGCCATGTTACATAGCTTTTTAGCATGATATAAGCAAGAATGTGACTTCCTACGTATTTTTAAAGCCTCACTAACGCTGAGAACTTTTGCAGAAAAATTTCGATGGGAATTTCTGAGCTCATTAATACGAGCAGTAAATTGATTAGCATTTTTCCTACTTACATCGTGCCTCGCGCTAGGTTCAATTTCAAGAGTACTACAGGAGGACAAACCACCCACACGCCTAACATTTTATACGTGCTGGGCCTTAGGTATAATGCATTAATATTAGCAAAGAACTTTTCCGTCAGATGGTAGACTTTTGAACAGCCAAAGGGATAACTGGTATATGACTGCGAATGGATATGGTACATGCTTCTCAAAGTCCAAATCGTTTGCAAAGATATAAATGAAGAAACTGGTTACGTCAGGCTTATCCACAAGAGTAAAACTTTCGTCTTCCATATAGGGACTTTAAAACCTTGCTTCATTGTCACTATAAGTCTAGTTAGATAATCTACTTCTTGTTAGTAAATAATTTGTACATGAGTGGAGACAAGATGAAATGGCAGTTCTCGCAGAACTGCTCCATTTTTAGCACTACTGTGATTTAAGTTCACAAGTGGTGTGGGAAATAGGATAGTTGCTCTGATTCGAAACAGTCAACTCGTCTCATTTTTTTCTTTATCATCTGGCATATATATTCCTTGTTTTCCATTTCAAGTTTGATTACACTGCTCTGCAGCTCATCACTATTTGCGCACGTGGTATTAGAAGAAAAATTAGCACACTTTTCCCGCACACAATCAATGGAAATATTAATTCGAACGTGTGAATAGCTACGTGGTTTTTTTTTCGATGGTAAATTATGACTTGTGCTAATTCGTGTTAAGCTAGGTTAGGAATTTTTCTATTTCTGAGCAAAAATAATAGGGGATGAGGAAGCGTGAAAAAAATTAGGTAGGTTAAAACTTTTACTTGGTGGCTCATGTATCTACAATGCAATGTTACATATGCATGCAAATGGGTAAGCATGTGAGTATTAAGGTTCATGCATAATAGGATTGAATAATGATATTATGTATACGTACTCAGCTATTACTAAAACTGCGGAAATGACAGGGCTGAGGAATGCATGCGTACATTGTTTGCCATACATGTGAGCCATTCGCACAGAGTGAAAAAGTGAGGACAAATTATTTTGATGATGATGGTGTTTACGATTATGATGGAAATGGAACAAAATGAGTTTCACTTTTTTCGTATGGAATTCTATTCTCGATTCTGGGATGAATACCAGGGAATCAGGCTATCTTTATTAATCAACATATAACCGGCATCTGAGCAAATGAATTTTTTATGACATAAGTCATTATAAAAAGTGGGACTGATTAGGTCTGGGATTTTGATCAGTCCCCATTTTTCTACTGAAAAGTAAAACAATGTTATGCGAAAAGCGCCTGAAAATAGAAGTGGTAGCAAGAAAATGCGGAAATTGCCATTGTTTTACCTTTGAAGTCTTCGGCGAAATTCAGTCCTATTCACTTGCTCAAAAACATTGGAATCATGACTTCGTTTTAATTAAAACGTTTAAAATTTGCAAAGGGTCTAACATTAAAGAAATGTAAATAGCTTGGGGCAAGTCTTCATTATAGTGAAAGACAATACTTTTTTTAAAACTCTGAAGAAAAAAACGCAACGCATCTTTTCAAAAGTTCACGAAGACAATTTTAACTAATTTTTCGTCTTTAAAAGGGATCCAATTTCTTTTGTGTTCGTCTTCCTTTTATTATATAATTCCGATGAAGCTGTTTGTAAAATATGTATGCATCTCTGCAATGTATGTAGCTCAAGACATTTCTTTGAAGTTGAGTCCCACATCTTCATTAGTTTCTGCACATTTTGAACAGTTTCAGTCAGACACAAAATCCGTGCATTTTTGAATGACTTATCATTACTGTGTAAAGTCACTTCTTTGAAGTTATGCAGAAAAGGTAATAGGTATGCGCATACAATTTCAAAGAGCTTTTTAGATGATTGTTAGATGCGCACTTTTACTTTCATTTCTTTCTGCTTGCCTTTAGTAGGTCAACTTCCCTTTCTGCTTTTGTGATGAGATGAGACTGGTATGCACAGGCGGAGAGGGGTATGATGCTGTTGCATTCATATTATCATCCCAGACGATAAAATTGTACTGCATCTACGGTAAGAACAAGATGCTGATGCACACAAACTCACATCTTCAAGAAGAGACAGGAAGACAAATTATTACGCTTTGCAAAGTTATCATATACATATTTTAAAATACGAAGGCATAAGATAATTGTATAATGCTTTGCTCGGGTACATCTCTTCGTCCTGAAATCCCTTAATAGCCTACGAATGATGTCATAGTCATGATCACACGACTGTCCCCTTTTTCCTGAATTTTAAATCCTAAATGCAAAAACGGATTAGAATTCGCACTCGCACGCTGAAAAATGATTGCATGCAAATTTTTTTTTCTTCAGAAAATGTGATTTCGCTTTCAAAATTCCATCTGCGGTGAAGAATTATTCTATTTGGGTCATATTTCTTTTGTCGAAAAAATGTTTTCCCGAGTGTTTGTGCTGTACAAAACGCTTCTCATTCATGAAATTTCATTTTCGATGGAGATTATGTAAATGTATCTGAAGCCCAAAAGTATGGGGGTTTAGGCTGACGGCGCACGTATCTACAGTTTCTACATTATTGTTCCGTCCATTTTCTCTGCCTTGATGACTATTCAGTTCAGGTTCAGGTTAACTAGGAAGTGCGCACAGAAAATGTGTCACTAATGATAATAAAAGGTAACAGATGAGTGCAAAGGGGATTTCTAATGCTGCATGCAAAAAATATTTTTATGATGAGTGTAATCATTATTATTGTAACCTCATTTTTCATCTTTTGAGTGGAGGGTGTATGGCATATCGCGTATGTATGTACATACCCATGCTCAATGGGCAACATTGCAGATTTCTATCTTTTATATTTTGGTATGCCCAAACTTGTTCCCTTTTTACTGCGCTCAAGCATGTAGCTGCATAACGTACTTACAGAAAAGCACTTTCCTTTTCAACGTTGAAATGGCGTGGCGAGTTATGAAATAATCGTAATTTTTTTCTGCATTTCCTTTTCACGGCCAATGTAACATTTCAATATTTATCTGGTGTAACATCGTTGCTTAATAGTGCAAACATAATTACTACCTCCAAGATGAGACGACCACTTTTCTTATCTAGTACAAGTGTAAAAAGATTTTTTTGATGGTGAGTGTCAATATTGTAATGTAATTAAAATTTGACTTCAAAAGTTTAATCAATCCTGTCCAATCAATATTATCTAAAGGACATCAAATTTGCTCTTTTCACAGATAAAAGAACTATTTTTAGTTGCGGAATGTCATCGTTGTCGTCACATTGCTTCCAGCCTTATTTTTTCCCATTGTAGATACAATCAGTATAGATTTATTTTAATTAATGAACTTTCCTGTGAAGATTGACGTCTCACGATGCCCATGCGAATCCCAGGTAAAAATAGGCGTTCCAGTGACCAATTTAAGATATTTAATGTGTAAGCAAATGTTGAATTTGAACATTCGTAAAAACAAGAGAAGACAGAAGCTATAGGGGAATGCTGTAGTGCACATAGCGTTTTACTAATTTGTTATTCATGATGATAGAGTGATAATTAGACTCTTTTATAATATTATCATAATCACAATCATCACCGTCGTCGCCTCTATTATTTCTTTAGTTTTTGATGATGGCCAAAGTTTGGATGATTTCTGGGCCTAAGCAAAACACACAAGTTTTCGGTGTATGAAGAGGACCGCGTGAGAAAGGCTTTTGTACGTTGACAACAAGAATGGCTTCATTGTTGCCGCAGTTGAACAAAAGCGTGCAGATGAGTTGACATTTCCTCTATTATTATTTGTTGTTGACTATGGCCTTCCAAAATACGCAACAGTAGCTGTGGCATACCGACGCAAAAAATATGTAAGCGAAAAAAGTCATGATGGAACTAGAAACACAAAAGAAAAGTAATAATCATGACTGGTGAGTTCAATTCATAAAAATTTTATTATGAATTTATGAATAGTCCGTCATCACACCAGCCGAATATGAGTTGGGATGCAGCTAAATCTGTTATAAGAATAATTATATGACTTTATGTGCAAAATTCATATTCCCCCTACAAATTAAGTCTTTATTTCAGCTGGTTGGGGTGGCACATGGCAAAAAATATCAATTTGACTCTGGAGTGACGAACGAATTTGGGTTGGTTTGACTCTTGTGTCCGTGAACTGAACGTTTTTCTCCAAAACTCTTTTTTTACATCAGCCAAATGGAAATAGAGTCTGCTGGATTTTGATGGAAAGCTGGTTTTCTTTTTGGGGATTCCCAATTACTTTCCAAACAAAAAATTGAGTGTTTTGTTTTACCCTTTTCCAATCCTTGTAATTAGTGATTGATTAAATAATGTGACTCTTACGTAGAACTATTTTTTACAAAAAGTTAAAGCCCTTAAACTAATCATTAGTTATGGGGAATACTATACGCGCAGACTACTCAAAGTTTTTTATTTCACTTACATCGACGAATGTCAATTTTTTTACAAATAAAGTTGAAAAACTCTACAGGGCGGTTCATACGACGATATATGTACATATGTATGCCTCACAGGCTTCCTTTATTTATAAGGTGGATTGACTCTTAAGGGAATATTTGAAATGTGTATTTTTCCTTTAGCATTCTCCTTCCTTCATTCACATAATAGCGCACTCACGGCGACGCGACATCGACGATTCTTGAATAGAGAAAAAGTAGGTCACTTTTATTACTTTTTTCCTTTAGCATTCTCCTTCCTTCATTCACATAATAGCGCACTCACGGCGACGCGACATCGACGATTCTTGAATAGAGAAAAAGTAGGTCACTTTTATTTTTCATTTTCCACCGTTGTTACACACATGCACGGTAAGATTGAAAATGGCATGTTTTAGCATGTGCAAAAAATCACAGTAGACACAATCTACGTGATCCTACTTACTTTTTATGCGTCATTCATTGTCATCGTTATCATCCTACCCGAGTAAATAAATGGCAACAAAGACGCTGTAGCGGTGGACCCCATATGTGCCTGCAAAGGGGCATTATACGCATTAGCACGTAGCGATGAGAATGAATGTGTTTGAAGGGTGTTACAAGGAAATGGGACAATCCATTTTTCAAATAGGATACGCGTCTAATTTTCATCCTGCCTCATCAACGCTAACAATCTTTTCTCAAGAAAAAATTTCCTACCTATATCTAACGCAGCGTCCACATCTTTATATAAGCGTATAGTGATAGTGAGTGATATGGTCGAGTTCAAAAACTACTTGCTCATTTCTCAGATCTGAGGGTGCCTTGCCTTCATAACACTTTGGTAACAATGACTTTCTGGCAGAGCTCATCTTATATAATTTTTGTTTGCTAGAGGTAAATGCGTCGTACATGATTTTAAAGCAGCTCTTCCTCTCTTGCAAAGAATTTGCAAGGGGATTGTCGATTCGCATATAGAGAATTGTTAGGTACCTACCTATATGTTTTTTTTAAAAGAAGATTATGCCGATAGTAGTATGACATATGAAATGCCTCCCGACGACAACTCGAGCCATCTATGCCTATCTAAAGAAAATTTAAAGTTTGTTTTCTCAAGAAATATTTTTCTTGTCAATCCCACAGCGTCTGGAAGCACGTAACATGATTTCGAAAGATAGCTGGAAATCGAAATAAATTTTTAATTAATCCCTCTTCTAATGAGGTAGTTGCTTCCCTTTTCTTTTTGTATGCAAAAAAGATTGCAAAAAAATCTTTGGTACTTTAGAGACAAGTTTTAACTTCACTACATACATATATCCGACC
>JAHZMY010000269.1:0-25248 GCA_027743915.1 Seira sanloemensis
CGATCATCGAAAAGAAGAAAATTAAGAGTGTGGCAAGACATAATTTTGAAGTTGAGAGGTAGAGCGGAGAGGCGTTACAAATAAATATCGGGAAATTAGTCACACATGGCATTCTCAAAGATCTTCCCCTTCAACAAATATATCTCTGCTTTGATCTCTGGAGATGCGGGAGGGGCAATTTTCCGTGTGGTAGATGCTCATTTCGAGATTTTTAGAAGTACGACCAAACCCATTTTAATTGTTATTGTCCACATTTCTCACATGTTCAAAGAGTGAGCTACTAGAGTTAGCGATTGTACCCATCCATGCATTTATCTTCTTCAATGGACTTTTATGAGGCATGATAATTTATCTACGATCGAAAACAATTCTTTACGGGATTGCATTGGCTGCATTTTATGATCAGGTTTAGATACAAATCTAAAGCTAATCTGCCCAGAGGCGGCGGAAACTTTTGAATCGAGGTTGAAAGAACATCTTCGTACCTTTCTCTTCTGTACTCTTTAGATCGTTACACAGAGATAAAAATGATTAGGAATACTTAACATGTCTCTTGCTTTTTTGTCCAGGTTGGTGAGGATGTGGTATGGGAAAGACATAAAAATGCAGCAAATTTCATAATGGTAATTCTTTGGGTAATTCTTGTTTGCTTTTGAAACAGGTATGTACATATTACCTTTGTTTGGCTTCATCAATGGCTTTGCACGTTATGAGTATAATTTTGAAACATTTATTTTTAAGCGTCTCCGTTTGTGAAAACGGGATTCATTTACAGTAAACTAGTGTAATGTCATTGCTGTGGTTCCAAATGTTCCAATTTAAATTTTTGTGGATATGCAACTTTAATTGTCTATAGTAGGAATCTGCGTGATTTTTATATTTTTTGTGACTGTCGCACATACTATAATCATGTAAAAAGCTATTAATATCAAAGTTTACCTGTTTTTTGCTTTGAATAAAGCGTCATTTCATTTATTTGCACCATAGCTTCTTAAGCGTATCAATTTGTAAATAGCCTCGTAAAACTTTTAATCGGAAAAATTCGTATCGTGTAATTGCGTCACGTTTTTTGCAAACTACAATATTTTAATTTTGCTCTTTCTTTTGGCAAACTACTCGACTTTTATTCTCTCATTTACCCAAAGTTTTTTTTTTCATTCGTGCAATTTTAAGATATTTTCGAACAGCCCTGAACAATGCCAACGAAAGTAGAGTCGCCAAATAGTACAAGAAGCTCCACTCAGCTCAACACAGGAGAAAGTTTACGTTCTCATAATTAGGCTTTTATGTGTACACAAACATGTGTCAGAAACATTAACCTGACATCCCCTGTCAAAAAAGTGCCGTTTTGTTGGAAAACATCAATTTGACGGAGAAATGTGTGCATGACGAAGTTTACGACATTATAAAATAAAGTTAAGGAGAGCCAACTGGAACTTCACGCTGTCAAAAAGTAGGACATTTATTGATCGTTATTACGAGGAAAAACATCTGACAAAAAAAACCCTCCTTCACAAAATCTTCGGCATAACGCTTAATAATTAGCAGAAAAAATAAATGAAATTTATTTTATATTATGGTGTAGCCAATCGCATATAAAGTACTACCGGGTTCATCATCATCTTGTCTTGTCTGTAGGAATCCAAACTCTAGGCTTCTTTGTCGGATCCCATTTTTTTCGGAGTGATCACTTCACACCCTAGAAAAGCGGAAGTTGTTATGCACATCCGTTAAAAAACTCCACTCAACTTACGTTACGCTTCCACATTCATTACACCAATTTCAAAAACATCTCTCCGACAAACTTTTTTGAAATGTGTGCAGTGTTAAAAACAAAATAAATATGCATTCCGTACAAGAAGCAAGGCAATTGCAACCGCAATGGGGTAAGTTATTTCCAATGGAATATGCCTAATCCTTCCAGGCAACAGTGAAGCATGCTCTTGAAGCTGTACATACTCAAGCACCTATTCAACACATCCATGATGCATGGAATCGTTTTTCTTTTTTTCAGTCGACGGAATTATGGTGGCAATTGGTGTGACACTACAGAAAATTCAGAAGCTGTCAATGATTACCACACTTTTTCAACATTTCTCGGAGGAGGAACAAACTTTTATGACTGTTTCACAACTTCTCAACTCTGCTGTAGACAAAGAAACCTGTGATGCTCTTAAAATGATACTGCCTCTTCGAAAGGTGCTTTTCCTTTCAGATTGGGTTTTCATTCCCGTGCCTCATAGAAAATATGGAATTTATGGAAAAAGGGATTTTTAAGTCAAAGTGGAATAATAATGTGATAGATAACTTTATGATGGAAAAACGTCGCAAGGATATAATGCCACGATTTCCATATATGTATATCTTTGCATTTTTGCACTCATTGCCTGAACAACTTTTGGAGTTGTACTCCAGAGTGCCTTTAATGTTCCACTTTTCAATTTTGTAATTTATTGGCCCCTCTTTGAAACGTTCTTGTGGGTTATTAAAGTTTATGCGAAATGCAAGAATTTTACATGCAACCCCAGAATGGAGAGCTAATTTTTTCTGTGAAAGGCATCCCTTATAATTTTCAAAAATGTTTTAACGATGGGATTTTATTATTGTAGCACCCGTCGAATGTGGAAATTGGGGCTATCCAATGCACCCATCATAATTACCACAATTTGCATGAATCACTCATAGTGTCAATGAGAAGAATTATGGATGTCATCCCAGACTCTGCAATTGAACCACATATTTTGGAAGCACCAAGTTCTTCATCGGGAATTCATAAACTAACAGAGGTATGGCAAAGCTTTCATGAAGTTGCGGCGAAACTTCTACTACTAAAACCCGTGGAGCTACCCGATTCACAGTTTTCTCCAAACCGTGACATGATTACGCTGAAAAAGCTATTCGAAATTGAAGCTGAATTACAGGTATGAAAAATGTGATTATTTTAAAAAAATGTTGGTAGAAAGAAAACCGATTTTCCTTTATTTATTTGGTCAAGAATGAACTGAAAATTGTGAGGGACGAAGGAAGAAAGCAAACGAGATATCATGAGGCCAACATTAGCCATTGGAGAGCGGAAGTGATGAATGCAATGAATGTAGAAGCAAAGCGCCTCCATGATGCTATGTAAGTCAAGCCATTTCATGTATCGAAATAAAAATTCTTTTAATTTCCATTCATTTTAATTACAGTTGCTAAACCAAATCTGAAGTATATATTCACATAGTTTTACTGGTCACAATTAGAAAGGATCAGGCAGTGGGCAAGCGGGTCAATAAAAGGCAGCTTGAATTCGATGCTTCAAAGACTTCCTCAGCGTTGGCTCAACTGAACAACTCATTATCGGATACGATGATGTTTGTGAAGCAGTCGACAAAAAGTCTACGAGGTCGTCGACACTACCTGGAGGCAAGCTTGGATTCTTTAATTCGCGAGTATGACGCAATACGATGCTGTTTGTGAAGCAGTCGACAAAAAGTCTACGAGGTCGTCGACACTACCTGGAGGCAAGCTTGGATTCTTTAATTCGCGAGTATGACGCAACAGTGCTAAAATTCCAGGGTAGGATTGACGACTTGAATATGGAGGAATCACAACGCTTGAAGGATGTAGAAAAACTTCAGAATAAGTTTAAGGATGTGGAGGAAAAGTATGATGAAATGCGAGCCATGAGGCGGCTAAAAGAATTACTCGCTAATATGGAAAAAGCAGAGGCAATCAAGCAAAATTGGGCCGCTAGGAAGATCCAGGTAAGAATAGTAGCTCGAAGCTCGTCAATTTATGTCAGTCTCGTATAAGCATAAATGCCCACTTACATATGTATGTATGCATAATCCATAATTATATGAAAATATCAAGATCTGCTGGAGAAAATACAAGATTGCCAAGCTTCGCAAGAAGAAACTCAAGGGTCGTCGAAAAGGTAAGAAGAAGACACCACCGCCTGGAAAGGCATCAAGTCCTGGGAAAGCCTCAACTTCTGACTCGCGTTCTCGTTCCAAAAGCCAAACTCCTTAAGCTTGACCTTCTTTATATTAAATGCAATACTCATGTAATTACCAAACTTTTTTAAACAATGAAACCACAAAAAATGCAAGATTTCATTAATTATTTGCTTTTTAGTGTGCAATTTATTATTTTTAAACTTTTGCCTTTTACGTATATTTTATCTGAAATTCCTGCATTATTGATTATATGTTAATTTGAAATTTAACTTACTTACATTTGTTAATAGCAAAAATTTAGGAAAGTAAATAAAAGCTTTTTTGAAAAATTCAAAGCTTTGCGACAATTTTTTTCTATCCGGAGGACGGCGTCGTCATTGTCCCGTTATTCTTGTTACTCTTGACCCGTGCACAACTACAGGAGCATCCACATTTGACTTCCGACGCATCATGATTATTATTGTTGTTGTTATCTGCCGCATTCCCAGTTGTCACAGTATTTGTAAAGAGTTGTGGCGTTCGGCTGCTTTTGTCAGTCATGTCGGGAGGGTCGTGCCCCTGCATAGTATTCTGGGGTCGTCCGCTAGACGCAGGCTTCACTTCCATATCTGGCGGAGGCGCTGGCTCATGATACGAAGGTCGTGGCGGAATGGGCTTGTACGTCATGTCTGGGGCCAAATCATCATCTTGGACCTGGCCAGAAGGGGGCATCGTTTTACATGGGTTCAACTGCCTTCCAGTCAACTGCGTGATGTTAGACATGACTCCGAGGACGACTTTGTCAATCAGCACGTAGTCTCCCGAATTCGGAGTGGTGATGTCAATCAAGATCTATGCAAACGAGTTATTTTTTTACAAGACATTATCGCACTTTGTCAAATCTTTTGAGACATGCGCTTTGTTCTTACGTCTTTCTTCATATTCACGGTGACAATCGCATCACACCACTTTTTTCCATCAGACCAGAACTTTCCTATTTGCTCTTGATTGGTTGTGTAGAGCGTTATTGGAGTCGTTGGGGAAGCGACGAATGAGACCAGCGCCTGCAAAAACAGGTGGTGATGGAGGGCGTATTGAAGTTGGAGGAAGTTTCGCCCATTCGGACCATTATACCTTGTCAACCAGAAGCCGATCCTGGGCACTTCTTCTTGAGTCACGGCATTCACGGCAGAGTCGGGCAGGACCAATCCGAGGGAGTGGATGTCCCGACCGTAAATATAAGATCCGTTAAATTTCCATTGTGTGAGGTCCTTGTCCGTGTTGAATATTAGGTCGTAGGATGCACAATTCAATGCGAGGGAAATCACGATGATGCAGGATACTCCGAGCTTTCTCATTCTGAACTCATGGAGGCTTCGTGAATTTCAAGAAATGAGTAAATTGCGCTACACAACTTTATTTTATTTTGTCGATCTTACTTGGATTTTAAGTTATTAGAAAGATGAGAGAGGCAACACGAGTCGGAAGTGAACTGGAGTTGAGCATCGTGATCAAATCACACATCGCATCATGTCTTATCGCTGCTCCGATGAATGAGTTTTATTCAATAAATTGAATGAAGTTTAGATAAGGATATGAAAGTCTCAAGATGAAGGTTGTTATTAAAGATTTGAGAGGCAAGTGTGGTTGAGAGGACCAGCTTGTGTGTGTTATGCATGATTAACTATTAAAAGGCAATCGATTCCTGTAATTACATTACCACATTGAGAAATTTGTTTATTTGTAGTAGGCATTCATGATGCATCAGTAGAAAATGTTGATTTAGGATAAATCATCAAGTCAAAAAGTTCAGATATTTTTATTTATGCTTGACCGTAGATGCCCTGTGGGAAAATTTTTATTTCAGAGCACCGTCATTTACCATTACTTACTACTAAACGCGAGGAGTTTAAGCTTCTGCTTTACTATGCATTATTCAAGTTATCAAATCAAAGAACAATCGGGCCGAAATTAAATGTTACAATTTGGCAAATATTATTAAGCTGACTGAAAAAAATTTTCTGCTAATCAAAATGCGATTAAATATGAGTGGAAGCCGCTCGGACGTTTACATTTGTATGCATTTTATTTAGTCTTGTCAGCAAAAAGTTTTGCCGATTTGTTAATCTCAAACTTTTGAACCATGAGATTTCAAAGCAATTGCTGTACATGCCAAACTTGGGTCAATTACCGATTGCAAAACAGTTTTGTGACGATTTTTAATTTCACATTTGGAAATTGACAACTAAGAGTCGAGTTTGAGATCATGAAAAGATTGATGAGCTTTTGTAAAGAGAAAATCATTCCACCACTTTGTGCAAGTAAGAAGATTATTTAATCCGAAACCGTAAATATGTATGACCTTATCTTGTATGCATACATGTATGCATGTATGTCATACACAACTAGCTATAAGGCTATTTACATTGGAAAAGTCAAAGGAGAATGAGAATAAAGTGAATATGAATATGGTGGTTATTGGCAAATGAGGAGATACTTCATCAGAAGGTATAATTCTATTACTCTCTTCCTATCCATGAAACTCGGTTCACGTCGATCTTATTGTACACACCTGTATGACACAAAGCGTCTCTTGAATTGAATTAGCCTGCCGATACTATCTCTCCTACAAACCATCCGTCGATCGGTCGTCTTTGTCCCAAATCCTTCCCTTCTCAGCAAAAGCAAATGAGTACGAAAGCGCTCTGAAATGTGTAGCACGAGTATAATTTGATTTTATTATAAGCTTGTTACCCAATAGGTTTACACAAAAAACTGATTTTCTCCGACATCATATCATGATGAAGATGCAAATATATGCTAAAATTTATATACTCAACCTTAAGAACTAAACAAATAACATTTTCTTTTTTATAAATAGAAGGAAGTGAGTTGTTGGTATCGAAAAGTGAATTCCACTCAACTTGTATAGTTTTTGTAGTCAACGTAAATAATAATAATAATAATAATAATAAAAAGGACTACTTACACAGTAGATAAATACAGAGAGTGAGAGAGAGAGGTATTCAATATTTTCCGGTTTCTTACGTATCTCAATAAATGGAAGCGCAACGTGAGGTAACACGCTCCACGAATACTTGTCAAAGGGGGGAGCATGCCACTCACAAATATGACCAAGAAATAATAAACGAGAAAAGTCGTTACGAGGGAGTTTTTTTTATCTGGGGGTGTATAATTTTTTTAGTAGGTAGAGAGAGTAGGGAGAACACGTCACTAGTCTGTGTCACCGTCGCCACTCTTCGTACAATCATAATTATAATGGTAATAAGCGTTTATATAAACAAGTGTGTTTCATTGCAGAATCAAATGGAATTCTGTTTTTCTTTTTTAAATATGTTGTGTAGTATGTATTATATACTGATACAAAGGCGAAAGAGTATGGGTTCATTTTTTTCCAGCTCATCAGTTATATAATATGTGCCTAAGTCACAATAATCATATAGATATTAGTTATTAATGCCAACAATACTTTTTTTAGAAAAAAATTTAGCACATTGATTTTTTTTGCCTTCGTCCTGACACAGATCTGAAGAGAAAGAGATAAACTTAATAACAGTAAATATTCAGAGTAAAAACGTTTGTAGCGAAAATCATCATCACTTTGTGTGTGTGAATGTGTGTGAGGCTACAACTACATCTTCGTCGTCGTTAAAATTATAGGAGTTTCTTCGCCAAGCAAAGCAGAGTAAAAATAGTATCGTAAATAATTAAGAAAAGAAAAAAAACAACATTTAACCCAGACTAGCTTTAAGCTTTCAGGAATTCGTATCAGCATTTATGCTTTTTCTCTAAACAGCAAAACACCTCATCATAAAATTCTATAATATGTAATCATAATAAAACTTTTCAAGTTCATTTCTGAGTATATTTTACATACATTACGCATACAGGTAAATATAATATATAGATAGATATATACTTTTTTCTGACGAAGTAGTAGTCTCCTCTTCTAAAAACTGTTTTACGTACGTTAATAATATATTAACTTAGGCAATTTCATTTTATGTGTGTGATTTGTAAGTATGTAAGTTATGTATGCATGTCAACTATTTCTCATTATGTAATGATCACAAAAACTTTCTTAAACTTAGCTTCTCTTAAACAGTATGTTTTGTTGGATTGCCAAAACATTTTTTGTGTAATATTTTTAGGACAGGACAGGATTAATCTTTTTTTTAAATAGTTTGGATTTGTATATATAGAACCAGGAGCTATTTTATTTCAGCTCAAATATATATATTATGTCAACAAGCACAGTTAATGATATCATGGCATTTTCCCTAATTATACTGATACATCTTTAATAGAGCTAACTTCATACGATAGTAGTAGGATGCTTGATCCGTGTTTACCTCACTACATTAATAATAAAACGCGAAGATTATATATGAAACGGTTATATTTAGGATAACACAAAAGGTCAATAATATATTATATATTGTATGGATATTTTGCACACTTTCATGTTTTGTTTTGACAGAGAGGGTATTCAGTTTCCAGCATTGTTTCTTAGTTTTAAAAACACTTTCATACCAACATCATCATAATCGCAATATAATTTACATTATAACAACGAACACAGTATATTCTCATAATTCTTGTAAATTCATATTCTCATAAAATTGGGGCAACCTTAAAATTTCTCACTATAACTTTTGTTTTGTTTGGTATTTTCTAGAAAAAAGAACTGATCAATCAGGAGATTGGTGAGCATCAGGTGTGTTTGCACACTCACTATATATATATATGTACCAGGGGAAAGTGTCGTTCTTGTGCAAACTAGAGTACATTGTCGAATTGCTGATTGTTAACAGGTCAAGTATATGAGGTGCATACACGATAAGTTGTAGAGACTTTAATACAGTTGTAGTGCAACAACATCCATGTTCATTTTTTTAAAAAGAAGATATTACATGTACACTAGAGTGATATATTATTTTGTGAACGTGAGTAAAACAGACGACAATCATCAAATTTAATAAAAACGACCTTCCAGAAACAACAGTTGGTTAGGCTTCAGTAACACCTATGTATGTATGTATCTTTGTAGTTAGTTTCTTCAGCTGGAATTCTAGTTTTCTTTTGCTAACACTCACATGCACACGAAAAACACGGCCATAGAATATAATATATAATTTGAGATAAAAGACTGAAGTTTCCCCCAGGGGCTAGTACACAAAAAACTCATTTGATTCCTCGCGTTTTTTTCTCATTTCTCTTGTTGTCAGATGAATGAAAGTAATTTAGTTAACAGCTTCTATGCACACAAACATTACATTCTACATCTTCTCCGGGGCATCCAGTACGGTATCCCATAGATTATTCTCATTTAAACTCTTTTTTTTCAATGTTAACTATGTAATGAATAGTTTTGGTAGTTGTAGTGATTTCAGTCTTTACAGAAGAGTACATGGCCCCCTTTTCTTGCTTTTGTTCGGTTTCCCCACGGGTGATACCTTGTTAATTTGTTGGACTAAATCGTAGAATATCTGCGAGCAATAAAACAACATGAGTTTAAAAGAGTTATTATTAGAGCTCATTGTTTGATTTTTAAAAAAGTTTAGCAAATAGGCGCATCGCACTTACATCGTTAACATTGATCTTTGCTTTGGCTGAAGTTTCTAGGAAGGTGCAACCAAAGGAGTGAGCTAAATTGGATCCTTGATCTTTTCCAACAACTCGCTCATCCTCCAGATCACATTTATTGCCCACTAGAACCATTGGGACATTGTCTGTATCCTGTTCCAAAAAATCAGTCAATTAGTCTCGTGAATTCAGTTACAATGCAAATATATACCAAAATAAAAATGCAAATATGATGCAATCTGTACGTACTTTAACCCTTAGAATCTGCTCTCTAAGGTCTTGAAGATCGTTAAACGTCGACTGTGCTGTTATCGAGTACACTAACACAAAACCCTGGCCATTCTTCATATACAGGTCCCTCATGGCGGTAAATTGCTCCTGTGAACATAATCAAACACGTCTAGTCAGATAACCCAAATAATGAGATAATGCAAAACACAAAGGTCAAAGAGGCTCTTAGCTGAAGATACTTATTCAAAAGAGTTCCCGTCACTGATTCTTCAAATACTCGTGCTTGCTTTTTATTCAACCTAACGGAATAAAAGTATGCATTATGATCAAATTGAATTGAATGCCAATCAAATTGATTTTGTGGGTATGATTGCTTCATCCTCATTTTGATTTAAGCCAGACAGGACATGCCTTTTAATAATTACAAGGGCAAGGTTTTTAGGTGGAACAAAATTTTAAAAAACTTTTGAAAACTTACGTCAAAGAGTCACGCTTCGTCCCTTTTAGTAAAATTCCCTCTTGTCGCGCATAACGGTACAAGAGCGACGGTTGAAGAGTCAACTTTCTTTCAAGAATGCACTTACTAAATCTGTAGTAAATACTTTTGTCAGTATTGCTTTCTTTGGTTGTTGTACTCTTGTTTGTTAAACCAATCAGCCAGTCACAATAAAATAGAATGATGAGTGTGTAATAAATATACTTATATGTACGCACAAACAGCTTTTGTCTATAGCACTCACTGAAGTTTTCACACAACTGCTGTGTATCAGTACCAGTACAACTTAACAATCAATGCTAAAAACAAAAAAAGAGTAAAGTTTTGTTAATTGTTCCGGTCGATTAAAAGCACGTACAGTTTACACAAAGTGAAAGCAGCAACTGAATAGTCAATGTAAGTTCTACGACGGCTTCCGTAGTCAACTCGATTGCTCAGTCATCGTTTCGAATAAAAACTTTCCCGAGTTTGATGAATAGTCTCCAATCTTCATCAGACAACTGGTATTTAGGGTGTTGGCTTAGCGTGTTCTGAAGAAAGAAAAATCCAGGTTCTTTTTATCTAAAATAAAAGGAATATTACGTAGTTTAGTCTCAATTTTGTACCGCTTTAATATGCATATTTTTTTAAAAAGTACAAATTTAAACACAAAACCAACAAGTGTCAAATGCCAAAAGACTGACACAAAAAATGTCAAAAACTTCCAAAGCAAGCCATAATTTCAACGTCGTCCTGCCCAATTTGGAGCACAACAAAACGCGGAAGGAAAAGAGAAAATAACAGAGTGCATTCGTCAACAATGACGAAACGTATTTTTATCAATCGATAAAATTACGTACCTACTGATATTTTACACAGCAAGAGCGGATAAAATCAAACATTTTCATCCAGATAAAAATCAATTTCTCAAGAAAGGGTGTTTTGGAACTTTAACCTATAATTTAAAAGCGTTTCCAATGTCTTTCACGTTCCAAAAGTTGCCGACGTACAGAAAATTTCTTTGCCACTACACAAAGCCCTTTTAAAATATTATGCTCCTACATCAAATATCATTATATTATTGCTTAAACTCGTCCAGACTTTTTCATCCAGAATTTTCCTTCCTACACAATCTCACTTTCCTTATTTCCTAATAAGCTGAACGTACATATGCAGATGTAGCAGTTTTTTTATCGGCGAACTGGTTACTTGGTCAAGTCAAACAATGCGGAAAAAACTATATAATATGTATGAAAGAGATTTCACCTGGAAGTAGCAGCAGCTATGGTGCAATTAATGCAAGCGACAAATCCAGAATCCCACTTTAACTATTTATGTACTGTTTGCTACACATAAATGTATGTTAGTACATCTTTTCGTTTCCGCAAAAATGAATGGAAGTGTTAACGGCCTCAAGTCTTGTCTGTGACTCTAATCACCACAGGAAAAGCACACAAAGAGAGAAGCCCACACTATCTTATCTTATCCAGTGGATGAGACCAAGTGCGTGTGTCCACAAGCACAGCAAAAGCAAAGACACAATAATACTTTTTACTCCTCCAATCACGATCTATCAGTAATTATTTATTATGTAAATACATACATATTGTAGTTCTTGCCCAGAGAACAATGATTGTTATGTAAGTTGTGTCCTACCTTCGTATTTCTCTAGCGTTTGCCACATGAGTCAATTAAAAAAAAGATTCTCTCACATTCTGCTAAAGAGCCATTTATAGCTATTTCACAAAAAAAAATCTGCAGACAATTACACGATCAATTTGCGAGGAAGAAGAAGGGGACATTGCATTATGATAATTTGGTGTCGCAATGACCTGCAGCAGTGGAAAAGACTGTGCTCCTGTGTATTGCCACGTCTTATACGTCAAATCAACAGGCAACACCAAAACTTATTTTCGCTGCATCACCATTAAATCATTTTAACGCAACGCGATGCATACTTAGTATATTATATGTGTATTTTTTTTCTACAGCTCTCACTGTGCAATGGAATGAGTAAGTACATCAATTACTCACAATACGCCATTCACCACAGAAAAAAAAACTAAACAGCGACCGTAATACAAATACAGCGAAATAATTATTATTTCATATGATGATGATATGCACTCCCTTCTTTTTGTGGGCCTCTACTTACATCTACACTTTAATGATTTTTTTTTGCTAAATGGTGAGTTGCAATCGAGAGAGAGAGAGGGAGAGAATGAGAGAAATAACAAATTCATGTTAAATTATTTACTTTATTCACTGTGATAATGCACTACTGAACTTTGAAAACCTCGAAATGGTAAAGTGTAATTTTGTCTTACAATCAAAGTCTTTTTTTATAGTTTTTCAAATTTGAGATAAGATGTAGTACTCCCTGTTTTCTCCCCAATCATTTCCCTCGATTATGATGTTTTCGACTTTTTTTTACTGATTCTTTTCGCATAATCTTACGGTGTTGAGCTTTTCAACTTTGTAAAAAAAAACTTATATGCTGATAATAAAAAATGCGTATCTTTTCGTTCGACTCACCGCAAAACAACCACCAGCAGATCTTCGAATTGTTTGAAGATGTTCAACTCGTATTAATAATATTAGTACATTTCTCACAATATTACAAATAAATATTATTTGATTTACACTTTTCCTCTACTTCTCCTCGTCTTCTTGTAATACTTTTTTTCCGTTTCTCACCGTTGTTTTCTTCGATGATCAATACAATACAATGAAAAATTTGCTTTGCTCCTGGTATATATTAAGAGCTCTCTTACATTTTTAATATTTTTATGATGAGTGTGTGTGTGTGGTGTTGGTGTTATGTAGGTAAAAATGAAACTCTCCTCAAGCACAAGTGAATTGACTGGGCGATGTCAGTTGTTTTTTCATCATTTCCGCAAGCGCTTACGCGTCACTTTGAACGTATTTCAAGTAAAAAATTATCTCAGTAAAGCAAAGGCAAACTACATAGAAAAACAGATATTTCGCTTTTATACTCCTCTTCTTGTTTATCATCCTCCTCCTTCGCTCATCATCAAACAGTAAAGAAGGGTAGAGAAACAAATGTATTTCTCTCTCTTCTCGCTCTCTCTCTCTCTCTCTCTACTCTAGATGGATGGTATGTAGGCATACCGTTTTTTCCACACTATCATCGATATAAATGAAATTCATCGGAATACTACAAGAGCCAATGAATATGCATCTTACGAGCTTCTCTATCTGTGCATTATTTCCAAAGGATGTTCTCTAACGCTCGTTCAACGCAATGCTAAAAGCTTCTCCCTTCTACAACAACGCGTTTGCTCTTTCCCTATACAACATCAACGGAGAGGAGAATAGCACAAGAGCACCGACCACACACCAAAAAGTGTAGAAACGGCACACAGCGGATAGTCCCTCGCCATCCGGCATTCTCCTGCATTACATGATGCCCCTGCAAACATGCCTGTGTATTCTCCTCATTTCACTAGCCTCTGCTAACTGCACTCAGTCAGTCACAGAGACTGTATGTGTGGAAGCGAAATCCTAGTCCTCCTCACTGAAAAAATCTTTTGGGGAAGTTTTGGGAGAAACAGGAGTAAGTGGTACATACACTAGTGTGAGAAGAGTCTTGACGGGGCAACTTGATTAAGAGAAAAGATTTTACAAGTCTGTGAGTCTGAGTCTGTGAGCTCGCTCCCATTCCACAGATAAGAATGGGGTATGATGATGCTACTCAACTTGAGATTGTGGATACTTGAGTCAGTCTATAGACTCAGTCTTGCATTTCAAGATGTATTGGACGTGAGGGGAGTATGCGAGGGTTTTGTGAGAGGAGAAACGGAAACTATTGCCATGACTGAGTAATTGATGCCGAATCTGAATAATCTGAAATCTGAGGCGAGCAACAGAAAAGGGAGAAAGACTCTCCTTTAAATGCAGTCCGCGTAGTGTATTAGCTCTAAACAAACGTTCCATTATTCGTGTCTGTTGCTTGCCTTCGAGAGGAGATGATCTGTTGGCTGTGGGAATCACAAGCACCAACACCACCAGGGCAGCCAGATCGCACCTATTTACCTCACACTTGTGTCTTGAAACACAAGCAGAAGAGAAAAGATGCGAGAATGGAAAAAAGTGAAATGTAATCTTAGGCCAGACGTTGCTTTTTTATTGCTAAATAATTTATCTTTTTTTTAGAAAACAAGTCTGAACTGCAGATTCTATTTTACAATTCTCTGTTTTCTAGAATTTTTGCCTACAAAAAGTGACATTGTATGTACGTAGTATTGATTGAATCGATTCAGTACATAATTATCACAAGGTAGATGCCAAATTACATTTCTGGAGCATTTCATTGTCAGTCTGCGTCAGACGTGAGCACCTTCCAGCTCCTCTGGCTGGAAAGAAGTAGGTTCACACAGGCTGGAGGCAACTCGATGAAATTATAAATTTATCCCAAAAATACCTATATGGAACTAACTTTTCCAAAATATTTTCACTTTAACTGATACTGCTGGGGCATTTTGTGGGAAAGCTCGTGCTGTGACTTGATATCACTTTCGATGAGAAAAGAGAAACGAGACTGCACTGAATTTGGGCAGGAGGATGTATGGGGAAAGATCAAAGGAAAATTGACTTGTATTTATGTACTTAACAAGCTGGCAAACATTGAATGTTGAATACATAAAGAATTTGTCATACCCAAACTGTCAGAGTCAGTCGACCATCATTTTCTATTTTCAGATTAAATTAAAGTGTGCCTCATTTTTCGTGGTAATGCCTTGGCCTCGGGATTTGTCCAGCGAGATGGCAATGACGACGAGTTATTACTACGGTATATGGAAGCTGCAAAAAAAACTTTTAAAGTTTGTCGAGTTGATTAAAAACGTCTGCATTGCTCTTTTCCTCTTCACCTAAAACAACTTTGTGGAACTAATGCTGATATACATCTGCTTCCTTCTGCTCTCGATCTCAAACGTAAAAATCTTCAGGGAGTAAATGAAGCTTGCATTTTGACTATATACGCACGAAAGAGCCGTTCTCTCGTTGGCACAATTAAAGTCGACTTCTGTGAGAAGAAAGCGAAAGATGAAAAAGACTTCGTGGACACGTGTACATTTATATGTATTTCTCATTTATGGATATGATTAGTATTAGTATAGTATGTACATAGGTATGTAAATACGCTAAAATATTTGTTCGAATTCTTGTGTGATTGGAACTGGATTGCAGAAGAAGAGAAGGACGCATTTCCCTAACTGGTACTTTTGGCTTTGAACACTCTCAGAGCAAAGTACAAAGTGATTTCCTGTTTTCCATTTCACGTAATCCATCGCAGAGCACAAAAAAGTGATCTTTGAATTGAAATATGGTAGGCGTGATAATTGAAATAAGGGAGAAAATGTAGGCATACATCAGCGCGTGGCCTTTACCGTCATCTTTTAATGCATATTTCCTCTCAGAATTGTGAGTGGAGGGAAGACTTGAACTGCTTTTCATCTTTTTCACTTCCAAAAATACCAATTCCCATGAAAAAAGATGTGATTGGTTGGAAGTGGTGTGCGTCGTACAGATTTTTGTAACTTATTGCCACTGCCGTGATCAAACCGGTAGACTTCCATTTTGATTGCATGTATCGAATTCAAATTTTTTTTCTTTTATGTTGGCTAAACAAGCTTTTGGGAGTCATCTTCCGAGATCTGGCAGCCAGAGGAAATATAAGTCGAGCAACCCGCTCTCTAGACTTTCAACGCGGAACAGGTAAAAGCATTAAATTACCTTTTCAATATGTCAATAGGATGACGCAAATTGGAAAGCTAAGCAGATCTAAAATTAAATCATGACATTTCAGATGGATTTTTTCTCAGAGAGCCTACACAAGCGCAAAGATAACAACCTGTGATTTCTTGCATGCATGAACCCAGTGAATACGGTTTTGGGTGTTGCTCTTTCTTTCCCTTTCTTATTAAATCAAGCGGAATTAATTAGATCAAAAAGTTTGCTGGCGAGAGAAGATTCGATCTAATGCAAGTTACTATTAAGGCTATATAGAACCAGCATTTTTCGAGAAAGACGTTCGCCCCACTCACTTCCCAGAGTGAGAGCCATTTTTACTTTTTATGCTTTCTAACAGAATATTAATGAAATTTCCGACAGTTGGTATTTCTACCATATTGCTTATCGTGAAGTACTCACGACGTCATCATGAGAGCAAAACTTTTTTTCCATCAACTTTTTTGGTTAAAAAAACTGGAAGAGACTGGCAATATCCTTGAAATATATATAGCTATAGCTATAGCTATATAATATAGCTTCTGATAAATATATATTTCTGTCCTTACTTGATGCTTCTGTTGCAGGCATCTTGTAATTATCAACAAGTGTGAATGAGCTTTACTTTGGAGTTTCTAATTTTTACTTTTTATGCTTTCTAACAGAATATTAATGAAATTTCCGACAGTTGGTATTTCTACCATATTGCTTATCGTGAAGTACTCACGACGTCATCATGAGAGCAAAACTTTTTTTTCCATCAACTTTTTTAGTTAAAAAAACTGGAAGAGACTGGCAATATCCTTGAAACAGCATAATACATAGCTTCTGATAAATATATGTTTCTGTCCTTACTTGATGCTTCTGTTGCAGGCATCTTGTAATTATCAACAAGTGTGAATGAGCTTTACTTTGGAGTTTCTTTTTCATTTAAAACTTTTTCTGCTGGTGCATGAGTAATTTGGACAATGGCCACTTGGAAAGTGAGGAGCGAGTTCAAGAATTGGTTTAGTTTACAAAAAAACAGCACGCTCGAGTCATGATACTGCGCTTGGAATCGTCTGAAATTAAAAAAGGAGGTTATTATGAGCCAGTTAAAAGAAAATAAAACTGCACAGCTCATTGAAGTGGAGTAATATGAGCCAGTTAGAAGAAAATAAAACTGCACAGCTCATTGAAGTGGAGTACCAAAAAACGAATCAAAATGAACGGCTTTACAACCCCATACAAAATATACGTAACACTGCAGTCCGTAGCTCATTATAGTTTGTCAAGTTGTCACATACAAAAAAAATGCTCATATGTATTTAATTGGCAATCCGGATGAATCTGAAGAGCTCTTTAAAACTACAAAAGGGAACAATTCGGCACGTTTGTTCATTTTTTTCTCACACTCTCTTGACGTCATCTAATTTTTCATTTTGTTTTGGCGTTCTCTTACAAAGGGAGCATCATTTTTTTCGGAGCTTTTAAAACTTCCGAAACTACTTGCCTACATACACAGAGCCCCGTTGAAATACAATGCCACATTGTCTTTCGTACTGACTGAATGAAGGAGTTGTAGAAAAAAAGGTCGAGTAGATGTGAAATGGGGAACTTTTCTAGCATTATTATTGCCAGTGTGCTATTTCAAGGTAGAATAAGAGCCCAAGCGTTAGTTGAAAATGAGGCCATGTCACGAGATACTTTGCGAAAAAAGGAAGGCTTCACTAACAATCCCATGCTGCACGTATGGATGAGATACAAGTAAATACGAAATTCAGAATTTGCTGTTTTTGCGAGAGAGAGAAAAAAAAAGAAGAATACAGAAAACCGTAAATGCAGAAAGTGAGTGGTAGTGGCTGATATGATTCTGAAAAAAAATCATTCTGCAAAGGAATGCCAGACTAAAAGCTTTAGCTATAATCCTTGTGTCATTGCATGGAGTGGAAAACGAGGTCTTTTTTAACTTCATAATGGAATGGAGTCTTTTTGACTGAGGATGAGATGCGAGTAATCTAGAGTTGACTTAAAAGCAAGTTGAAAAAAATCTATGTTCTAGTGTTTACTCGATAATGTAAGTACTTGAAGCATGAGTGGAGTTTACAATTTTTTTTATCTTTATTGCAAGCATAATAAATTGGAGGAAAATAAAACTTCCTTGGTCTGGTTTGAAAATGAATATTTGATGAGTGATTGCAGTAGTGTCCCCATGCATTTTAAGGTTCTCGTGATGAATCATAAAAAGGCTGGCATAATATATGTAATGAGTAATAATGATATCCTGACTCAACATATTTGCCATCAACTGGGTGATGATGCGAGAGCAGAAGTTACAAAATTCGTAGGAGTGAGTCAGTGTGGTTTTTTGTCATAATCGTTTTGAATGCGCTTTGAATATTAAATGTCGACTTGAGAACTTGAGATGAGTTCTGGGAAATTATTAGTAAGCACAAGATTTCCGAGTCGTTATTCCAGTATTTGTGTAGGCTTTTGTTTAGCCAGAGAATGCAGAGATGACAAAGAAAAAATCTTAAAATGAGTGCAAGTCTACATATTCTTTTCCCTACTCACTATTTTATATATGTACGTTGTTTCTATTTAATTTTCCCGTTAGCATAGGAGGGAGATTCGGCCAAAAATATTGATTAGGAGGTTTGTACCATGTACATAATATGAAAGACATTGATTCATTTCATTTGATACTTAGAAAATGTAGACTATGAAATTCACCGCATATTACATGATACTGCATAATAAAACTTTAAGTTAATATATATAACCTTGGAAATTTAAAAAGTGTGAGAATGTAGTACAACATTGACAATATAGTACAGATTTAACTTTTAGACAAAATTAAGCATTTTAAAAACTACAATTCGTAATGAAATGATGTTGCGAGCCAACATTATGCATAAAAGTTTGCGAAAAAGTAGCGTAGGAAATTGGACATCTCAACGAATTTGCATATGAATAATTTGCAGTCTGTATTTTTACATAATTCATCCCTTCAAAATACTCTAACAATTGCCATTCATTTCATAAAATTTAGCCGGAGTGACTGTGTTTTCCAAGTAAAATTGGACAACGAATTTGCATATGAATAATTTGCAGTCTGTATTTTTACATAATTCATCCCTTCAAAATACTCTAACAATTGCCATTCATTTCATAAAATTTAGCCGGAGTGACTGTGTTTTCCAGGTAAAATTGGACCTCCTGTGATTTTTAAGCAGCTGTCCATCGTCGGATTAAAACGTTCATTTCGTTTCCTTTGAAGTTGGACAGACAAAGTATTACAGTAGTTGATATAAATCATTAATAAATTAGTATATACGTACCTACACACATTCCCTTGATTTTATATGAAATGCCTTTTTTCATCATTTTAAAAATGAGCAGTTTTAAATAATTGTTCACATATTGGCCTATTTTCATGGTACTAACTAAGATGCAAGTGACGCAAGTGGCAAATATTATTGGATTATAAAGTTTAACTTTAAAAAGCTATAAACTTCCGTCTTCCTTACAAAAATCCATAATCTGTGTACTTTTCTAAATCTGTACTCGTATTTAATGTCATATTGTCTCGGTCTCTCATGGCTTTGTCTGAGCTTTGTCGACCTCTGATGTTCCTCCCACGCACGCAACCTGTTCACTCGCAGATTGAACTAATAATTATTTATTCCATACTGTCTATAGGATTTCATTCCAGCAGCAGTGGGTGCTTTCCTTTCTCACATGGATTTTAGCAGTTCACTGGACCGTATTCCAGTAGAGTAAATAGCAATGTAAGCATGTGACTTGTCCATGGGAAGATGTTTTAACACTACTCAAGGCAACCAAAAGATTGCATTAAGAATGACGGTATGTTGTATGTATATGCGGCTGATTTCAGTTCGCACATTGCATTTTGTCTGTTGTTTGTGTCAGTCAGCTTCTGACGGCCAGTTTCTAAAATTGGGTCCAACAGGTAGGTAGATTAATCTAAAAGGGGAAACTAAAGTTTTCTATGAGTAATTGGCAGAGTTAATTAAATATAATGCGAAACAGTCAATTTCCTTAACAGTGCTACTTTGTCTCATTGGAAATTATTTGAATGACTTTTTTTTGTAGATAATTTTAATTACTGACAGAAATCAAAATGGGCCCGGCATCACCCGGTCCAGCTGAATTAGTTAGAGCCAGTCAACGTGACAAGGAGTTCATTAAGAGACTGAAGGACGATGTGGACGACATGATACTCGAAGTATTTGGTACGATTCATTTTTATTAAACCATCACCGTTTAATCATTCAGTAGGAATATTAAGCGTAACTACGTTCATCCCCCTAACGATCCCAATTCTTTGTAAATCCTAAGGGCAACGGGTTTGGATGAGATTTCAAGAATATTCCGAGTACGGCTCAAGCACCAGTCAACGTGACAAGGAGTTCATTAAGAGACTGAAGGACGATGTGGACGACATGATACTCGAAGTATTTGGTACGATTGATTTTTATTAAAACATCGCCGTTAAAGCAGTCAGTAAGAATATTAAGCATAACTACTTTCACCCCCTAACGATCCTAATTCTTTGTAAAATCCTAAGGGCAACGGGTTTGGATGAGATTTCAAGAATATTCCGAGTACGGCTCAAGCCTAATCTACTACTTCCTCACAAACCTAATGGGCTACCAAACACTAGGAGAGGAATATGTTGGAATTATCCAAGTTAACGCAACCGGTAAATCTATTCCTTCCACAAAGGTGAACGTTTTAAATTTTGAAAAGAAGCTTAAATTTATTCAGATATGTGCAACTCAGTCAATTGTATCGTTTTTATTGGACACTCAGGCTATTTCGCTTATGATATTTGCGCAAGCGCTGGGAAATCCATTTCTAAACTATGTACTGAAGATGATTGAGAATTTTAAACGGCGACAAGGCGAAGCCCAGCAGGCATCAAAGTACCTGACTGCGACTTTAGGCGGTGTCATTGAAGTTGGTCATCTCTACCAACAGTTTTCTCCGTTACTCTCGCAGCTACATTTATGCATGTTTTATGTTCATGGAAAGTTTTACGAATTTTCGAAGCGTATTAGTGGAATAAATTATGTAAGTTGGAGATACTCAAAATGTACATTTTCACTCTGATTTATGTATTCCATTAGTTTTACAAGCCTTTGAATTGATTGAACTTTGAATAGATCCTGGTTCGGAATTATTTTGGGAATAGTGACGAGACCAGCAAGAGGAATTTGAAATACCTCATGTGGATGAGTTTACTCAATCTTGCCATCACCGCTGGCCACGACTCATACTGCTACTTAACGGAGAAAGTGAAACGAGCAAAATCCAGAATTTATAGTCGACCGACGGCTTCTAGCGTGAGCATTTATACTTAGAGCATCTAAATACCAAAAGTTCTAATTAATTGATGCGTTAGCTGCTGCAATTTTTCATGAAATGGAATCATGCTCCATAATTCCGTCGTTGTTTTTGGTCATGAGGACTGAATTTTTTTATTTTAAAAATATTTAAAAAGTTTTTCCCCATAATGCTTGCAATGTAACCAATGAATTTATCAGCATTTAATTTCAATCTATAGGATTTATTCCTTAATCAGATTGTCCAATCACCTTACCTAAATTTTCAACCCTTTCATTTACTAGTTTAATTACCGGAAGAATGATTTACTTTTTTTTTTACATTTATTTACATAAAAATACCCACGTCTGCGTAATGGAGGCCAATGTCGTTTTATTTATTAGCTTCCAATTAAGAAGAGTATTTATTTATGTATGTGTATACTAAGGCTGAATTTGAATGAATTCCAATTTCGTCTAATATGAATGGATCTCATGAATGAACATTGTTCTAGTGGGAATTAGTCATATTAATATCTGTAAATTAATTGCAGTCAGGAAATGAGGAGCAGAGGAGTTCAAGCGTCTCCGAAGTAGACCCAACAAAGAGATGCAGTTTATGCCTTGAAGTTCGTCGTCATTCGAGCGTTACGCTATGCGGTCACTTGTTCTGCTGGGATTGTATCATGGACTGGTTGAAGAGTGAAGGAGCCTGTCCAATTTGCAGGGAGCCAGTAGCCGCAGCGCGCGTCGTTCCCCTTCAAAACTTTGCATAGCAAAATAAATACGTGGGTCTCGCAAAGGGCATGCTACCAACACCATATCACATTGAAACAAAATTATGCATTGTATATTAGACCAAGTCTTTTACTTCAATATGTACATAGTTTGAAGATGCATAATATGTTGAAACGATGTCCGTTTTCTTATCCTTTTAATTAATGATAATTAATTTATGAAATAAAAATATTAAGTATTCAATTATTCCATTGCAATACATAAAATATACCTTCATTTTCCCCTTCCTTTAAAGGTTGTTTACTTCCACAGTTTTAAAGAATACAAATGTAAAAATATACGAAAGGTGTTTCATCTTCATCATAAACTTGACTTCAGAATAAATATATGTTGATTGCATACATGTATATGAATTTCATATTCCATTCCTGCATTTTCCCATCGACATCAGTCAGGCGAACCCCGTAAGACATCGTTTATCTTCTCGTCATCTGATTCAATACTGGACATTACGCAAACTGTAGTGGTGCTTGGAAACAAGGCGTTCGCACTTCGTTAAAATGAGATGATTAGTAATGTTTGTTTGGGCAGGTCCAAATTCACACGGCATTGTTTCTCCCTCCTCCGATGTGATACGCGCTGTGCGAAGAAAGGCTGAACAAAGAATCGCCTTTCGTTCCTCTGCAGAGGTACAAGCAAAGGAACTTGAACTTGATAAAATAAATGAATGTGTCAAGAATCCAGTTCCTTTTTGCAAGTATAATCAAGAAGGACCGAGGTCAAGCAAAAAGTTGTGATTATAACACCAGACGTAAGAAATTATTATGTACGACCGTCATGTTTTTCAAATTCAGACGGGGACCATAAGAATGTAATTTATTATTGTCAATTTATATGATTTTAAGGCTACCAAAGTCCTATAAATTTTCTTAATGTCAAATACTATCAACATTGAAAATAATGTGAAAACAGGAGTTCCAAGTATAATTCAAAGGTACAATCTCGAAAGTGGCGGAATACATAACAGGTACCGTACTTAATTCAGCCAGACTCTAAGTTAATTAGCTAAAAAAGATACTTATAATATTAGGCAATTAAATGGGCTGACATATGTAAGTGATCCAGAAGACAAGGCTAAAAGCAGGACACGTGATGGTGAGATATGAAATATCTTCAAATCCTCAGACTACAAGTCAGCTTTTTTTTGATACACCCATCTCATCGTTATAAGCGGTTGCATCTTCCCTTTGTTCTCAAATTACCACACATCACGCAGCAGCAGTAAGACAATTAAGAAGAAAAAATACGTTTTTGCGCTTTTTTATATAAATTCCTTCTCTACTACCTGTCCATAGTTCATTTTACGCATTTCTTATGGGATAACAAGCTAACATTGATTTACTAAAAAGACCAATTCAGATTGCAACGACTTGAATGAATACTTTCGAGTTTGGATTGATGCATGAAATTTACGCATTGGATATTTTTTTCAATGAATCTTAATGTTTATAACATCGCATATCCTCGAAACTTTGTAAATGAGGATGAAAGGCAGTATCCATTGTCCGTGCAATTCGAGATTGTACAATGGTTTCTTCCAATTTCCATTGTTGTGTGTTACGTAGTATAAGAGTGTATGTATGTATATGCATCTGCACACTGCTGCTGCTTGCTTGGAGTTCCAATGCTCGAGTTTTAGTTGTAAAATGATGCATTGTTGTAACTTAAGCGTGTATTATTGTTATACACTGATGCATAAGAAGATTCATTGATGCTCTTCGCCACTTGTTGTTACGTTGATAGAACCTCGCCAGGAGCGCAGTCTTTGTTTCAACGGAACACCTTCCACACGCTGCTGGAGGAGTCAATGATAACGCCGACAGCGAAGATAATAAATACAGTGCTCAAACGCATTTCAATTTTGCTGGAATTAGAAACCATGGTTGAGGAACATTAGGGTCAGAGAGGAGTCAATAGTCGTTAGTTTCGTTACAGTTGAAAGTTTGTGTCAAAAGGTGAATCCAACCGAAGGTTGTGGACTGTGCAAACTTGATTTAAAAAAAAAACCTAGTGACCTGAGACTTGAGGTGATATTTGGCAGGGACGTTTATATGTATCTAGGCAAAAATTAAAGTTTGATTTCAGCTTTAGCATACATTATTTGCAGTTTTTAGTGACGTACTTTCAGTTCATGGAACGTTGCAGATAGGACAAAAATGGTAAGTGCTCATATTTCGTTCAGTGAAAATAATAGTAGTGATGAAATTTTATGAAAGAGTGGAATATGTAACAAAATCTCAACGTCTTAGTACAAAGTAGGAAATGTACAATTTACTCAAAAAATATTTGGAATCGTTTCAACTAACACGATGCACTTGAACTATAATTTGTTGTTCATGTATCGCGCAGTGATCGAAAAATTAATAAAAGTTAGGTTAACATACGAATTCATGCGTCTGTTCTTCATGCTGTTGGTTCACTCATAAAAACAGTTTTGTAAATACTTTGCTAAAATATAGACAAAAAATTGAAAATGTACAAAAAACTATCCCTCTTTGTTTGCGATTCCGCCAAATGATGAAAGAGTTGAATAATGAAAATTCTCCTCGATTTTTTAATAAAAAAGAATTTTTGAAGTAGACGAAAAGTGGAATGGATATGTGGATAATATGCTAAACTCTATGATGAGACTTGGATGATTTACTGATTAACATTATCCAATCAGATCATGTGCTTCGTTATGTCATTTAGAGAGGAAATGTTAAAACTAGTTACCTAATGTAAGTTAACTTTTTAAAAGATAGCAAAGCTAAAAAGCACGCCACGTACAGTTACAATTAATTTACATAAATTCGAAACAGTCGAGTTTGCGATTTATTGTCTCGAGTTAAATATGTACATATATGGTTACGTATTGCAGTTGACTTTCCGGTTTGCCAATATGAATCGCCATCGGAATGATGAAGAATAGTTTTCGTTGCTCCAATAATTACAATTGATTTTCGATAATGTTTCTCTTTTACGGAATCTCTATTGGCTAAAGGATGAAAAAATATAGTGGCAATAGCGAGGCTGTATTATCCACAAGATAAGCAAATGTTTGCATTTTTGCATCAAAATCCTGAAAATGGAGACTAGAAAAACATGTCGTTAATTAGAGATTACGTCAGTTTACATTCTTTTGAAGCTGCTGCATTAC
>JAHZMY010000270.1:0-14800 GCA_027743915.1 Seira sanloemensis
ATGTAAAAGTGAGGGCGGTTTTACTGCCTTTATTTTCCGTTTTTAATATTTTTAATAGTTGTACATACATGCATTGTACAACTGAATGGTTTGTGGCAGTTAACAAGTCATATTGGTGTAACTTACATATTTTGACAAAGTCGCAAGGAAGAGAGTTCCAGAAAGCTAGACAACATTTCTTATTCATTTCACCCGACAGGGGTTGTACATGAAACAATTTTTATTACCAACTTTCTTATACTGCCTCTCTTTCTCAGAGTATAAAGTGTAGGAGGAAAAATAAGGTGCAACATGATTTTATACCGGAAACCACTAATAATGGCACGGAATGTGGTGCAGCAGTCCTACATTATTGCCATTATTATTACTAAATTTTGCACACTTAAAGTACATATGTACAAGTGTACACATGGAACTACATACCGACTGCGAAAGGGAAAGTTGTGCGAAGCGTTTATAGCAAAACCATTACTAGTAATACAGATATTATTTTATTACAATACTCTTATTCTTTATATATGTTCACTCCTATGACAAACTCCATTACTTTTAGAATTCATATAATTTTTTTCCTTCCTTTCGCAATTCCTTTTACCCCATAGTAGAACAAAGTTTGGTTTTATGATTACTCTCAAGAAGTCATTTCTCTGTCTCCTGTCATACAAAAAAGTATTCAACTTCAGCAATAAAACGGGTGCTGGTGTCTTACGAAAGGAAAATTATGTGCATATGTAATTCCCTTGTTATTTATTTCCTGTGAATAGTAAATCGAAACCCCTGCAGCCATATCGTCATCGATTTAAAAGGCTTTCTTCAACAGAGAAATAAACTATCCTGCAATATAAGAACGCGAGACACATTTCTGCACTTACAAATATTTTACAGTTACAGTTGAGTTTGAAAAAGAGAGAAACTACATGATGGCGTCTGGCTCAACTTTACTTCCTTTGAAATTCCCGTTGGACTGAAACGAGAAATCGTAAAAATACCTGTGATATTAAATTGAGATTTTATTCTTTCTCGGAAAACAAGCTTTTGTCCAGATTTACAGCACATTTCCCTTTGCGATAGAGTTTTTTTACTTTCATTGCTTCTGCGAAAGCCCCTTTACTAAATAATACCTCTAACACTAAAAGTATGTAATGCAGAGGTAGCGTAATGTAATGAATCTTTAATTAATAAAACATACAGGAAGGGTTTAACTTACAGATTAATTCCGTCGAAGTCGCTTCCGACTCCAAGATGCTCAAGGCCGATTTTCCCACGAATGTAATTTATATGATCTGTTGAAAAGCCCAGATGCTTATCGCTCATATTTCCGATTCCGAGAAATTTGAGATAGTATGGAGTTCGTGGAAAGCAAGATTCTAGCGTACATACCTGCCACGTCGCGAACAGTTGCAAGCATTGAGCACTTTACGTAAATGTTGTAAAATGTGACCATGATTATTCCTTGGTTCCCCACCTGAGGGAGAAAGTTTTCTTTTTATTTCAGGAAAATACCCAATCCTTTTTTATTTTTTAAACGAAAAAGTATATCCTCGTCACTGCTAGTACTTATTTCTTATTCCAGAAAACGCTTTTGCAGATGACTCACCAATTCCTTTAAAATGTCATCTGGCACATTCCGACTGGAGTTGCACAAGGCGTAGGCACTGCCCGAACCACCGCCTACAAATAAATAAAGATATTGACTTATTCTCTGTGAGAAAAACATCTTTATCGCTAACATCATCTAAAGAAAACTGAAGGAGAAAAATCAAGTTATTTACGAAAAAATCGAGATGAATGCTACCGATTGCCTCATGTAATGGCCCTATAAGCATTCGACTCTGCTCATCCATGCTTGAAAGGCAGTTCTATATATTTGTCCATATTTCCCTACTTTCCGGAAAATTGTGCAATTCTTTTCTTTCCCTCAAATGTTGTATGAAATGTGAAAGGATAGTTTGGCTCGTGAATTTTCATCTGTTATCATCAGCACAAGTGTCATTCATGGTTTGAACAGCCATTCATCTCTTGAATAGGCAATCTCGTCTGATAATTTGTTTTGATTCTGTATAAAAGCTTCCCATACTCTGTTGCAACATGGCGAAACGGAAGGTTTTCCATGCTGCAGCTTCACTGGAATAAAATATATATGGCCAATAAAAGTCGAGTCGAGATGGAAAGTCATCACAGCAGAAACATATTGAAATGCTTCATTTTCTTATTTCGGGGAACCTCCGTCTTTAAATATTTGAAATATTGCACTGTATCGAATTTGAAATCAAATTGTCAAGGAGGAAAACTACTGATTGACTTATCTTGAACTCTTTGAAAAATTGTAGTCTTGATGGCGTTTTTCGTTGACAGAGTTAAAAGGCTTTGAAATGCAATTTATAGGAGTATGTGTAGCTAGTTTATTGCACTGATTCTCTTTTTCCAGTTGTTAGGTATGTACAAATTATTCGTAACAAGTAAATATGTGCCAAGTTCCAAAATTAATATTCTGCTAGATTTTGATAATATCTAAGTACACTGTTTATATGCAGGTAGAAAATGGGTCAACGAAAAATGGTCATACAATTATCTCGAAAATGCAAGTCATCTCAACAAGCCGGATGTATGCGTCGACGTGCCGTGAAATGTAAAACAACGATAAAACGCTTATGTAAAGCTTTTAAACAAAGCATTTCATATCGACTGTTTCCTGTTTAGAACGTTTGTAGAAACGAAATTGTCATCCATCACTTGCTCACCTTAGTAGTGTTTATAGTAGAATAAATTTTTGAAATTTTGCATTTGTATTCAAACAGCATAATTCCGCCGATAATGCATGGCAAGTGAAACGAAACAAGGGTATTTAGTGGGTGCCTAATCATAAAGAGACAAGCAATGCTCCGTTTGTACTTTTGTGATTTTTTAAATTAAATTTCGAGCATTTTAAGTTAATCCAATACTTTTCAGTATGATTCATTTTGTGCTAATTGTATGAAGGATTTATTTGAACCTGATTAAAAATATCCAAGTGCATATTTTAAATTACTAGCTTACCCTTCCAAATTCTGTAAGTCCCCCGTGCTCAGGCTTATGACCAGGTCTCGCAGAATCCGCCCTAGAATGTAGTTGCCACAATAAAGGAAAATAATGGAGGAAAGCATATCTTGTGTGATAAGCATACACGTGTGTAGAACGCAGTAAGCTATAGAATGACCATATACATAAAAGCATACCAAGGTGTATTGCAATTGTGTGTTAACGTCATGTATCGCACTCCAAGCTCGTAGAATGAGCGCAATGTTGATAGACTGTTTCCCAAACTATGTCCTCCCTCGACAGATATCAACGAGGCTATCTTTCCAGCTTTGTGAGCCTTTTCAATATCTTTCAACAAAAGGCCATAAAAAGAGTAGTTATGTCTTGGAATGAATGAACAGCACATTCCCTACTACATTATGATTACGATGTAACTACTAACTAGATATAGGAAAAAATTACCATCAGCAGTTAAGGCCAACATCAGGCTTTCAGGGTATCTTGCTATAAGTCTCCGGATCAAGTCAATTTGCTCCAGGGTGATTTGGACTGCGTTGAGATTCTGGGATTCGCAAGGTGCATAAGCTACCCAAAACTAAAAAAGGCACGTCAACTTTATTACTTAATTTAAGTAGGTTATATAAAAAAGGCCAAAATTAATATTTCAAAACTCATTTAATACAAAGCCCGGGTATACCTGTGCACCCACCAATCCCCTGCGTAAACGGGGTAAATCGGTGTGAGACCAGTTACTTTTGGACCACGGTGGGATCGATCGGAGATCCGAAGTGAAGTTGAATTCCAGTAGCTGACCGTGTAGAAATTTTCGCAGATTCCAGGGTAAATCATTATGTCTGTAGGAAGACGAATATTATGTGTCTATATATTCAAGAGAGCTACAGACATCCAAGTTCACAATTTGCTTGCGTATTTACTAAATTCTTAAATTAAACTATACTTCAGGTATTCTTGTATGTGTTTTATATGTATTTACAAAATACGCATACGCATGTGAAACCATGCACTTTCGCTAATAAATCGCCCCAGGAAATATACATACCTAACTAATCTATGCTTAATACTTATATCTATATTATTATGATTAAACATATAAGTTAATTAATTTTCCTGTTCTATATGACTTTGTGGATCTATCTGTGAGGGCAAAGAGAGGCATTTACTTCCTTTCTTTTGGGAAGTAATATTTGCCCACGAGCCATTGTGCAGTGACGCAAAAAAAACTTCCTCCCATCGGAAAAATTAGTTTAATAACTTCATTTGCTCGAGAAATGTCTGAAATCAACCTTTTCCCCTTACCTTTGATTACAGTTCAGGGAGAAACACAAAACAAAGAAATGCCAAGAGGACAGATGCAGTGAACCATGTACTTCCAAGTGAATGATTTCATGTAAGTACAATCATTCTACCGAACAAGACGGAGAGATGAGTCGGTATAAGTGCGTAACAAATGAAAAAGTGTAAGCAATAGGGTACATGAAGCTGACTTTCTTCCCTTTCACAAAATGAAGTTTGTCTGCAACCAACACAGAAAGCTAATCATTTGCTCTCAATCACAAATGAAAATGAAAACAAAACTTTTCACATTCATCCATGCCCTCACAAAAGTCACTGAGGGAGTTTGAACGAGGAAGAGCATTTTTGCGGAAGCAAAAACTTTCCTACCAAAATTGCAATCTTCACAAAGTTGCGTTTGCCTTGTGTGGTGTAATTTTATATGCAGCGATTGTTACATCTTTCCAATAACCAAACTTTCTGAGTTACAGTGAAAAGGTTTACTGTGTCCCTGTTCCTTTTCAAATCAAAACTATTAATTTACCCAAGCGAAATAAGGCTATAACTCTGTAATCCGACTTTGGAAACCGTTACGTAAGTAAAATACTTGCATGAACCAAGTTGTACAAATACCAGTCTGTGTGAGAACACATATGTACACATTCAGACTATTTCTGGCCGCTGGAATTTCATAAAATATATTTATATCCTTGTAATTCAATAGTATTATTTTTCAACGCTTTGAATTCCAGCATTTCGTAGAATTCGTTTCAAGTTTTGATACATTGATGGTAACGGATTTAATTTTTGACAATGGCTTAGGTTGTGTATTGGAATAATATATGTATAGGTATGCAGTACAAATCTGAAAGCGCAATTTTAAGTACATACCTATCACCTATGTATCTATATATTATTATTATTTCCCTTATATGGAAAATATAATATTGCAGTCCTAGACTTTCAAAAGTTTATTAATATCTTCCGAGATGGTCTCATCCTTAACTGTGGAAAGCAATTATTGTCAGGCAAAGCATGTAAATGGAAAGGTATCCCTATAATTCATATATACATACCCGTCAATCAGCGGACTTTCTTTGAGCAGCCGTTGTACGAGTCGGTACAGTTTCACTTCATCAGCTGAACTCATCGAGTCGCGGCCATCACTGCTACCGCCAATATTCTTCCGGCTGCCAGCTCTCCTGTCAGAATCTGCCGAGCCAGCAAAAGTCAATCTTGAAGTTGAGGTCTGGTTAAGCAGTCGATTTTGGTGATGATCACGCTCTCTATTCTTTTTATTATTCTTGTATGTCTTGTAAGCTGAAGAGTTCTCCACAGAGTCAATGCCTTCAGGAGCTCCCTCAGCACTTTCATCAAATTCTTCATCTACCGTCCCATTCTCTTCATCGTCATCCCCGTCTTGTTCTCGAATAATGACTTGACTTTCTCCACTCTTGTTCTCATTTCCATCCGCGACTGCAATGCTTTTTGAAGCTGCAACAGCAACTATGTCATCTCTCCCTACATCTTCTGACATTGTACTCATTACGGGCGGGCTGGTGGTGGTGGNCACTCTTGTTCTCATTTCCATCCGCGACTGCAATGCTTTTTGAAGCTGCAACAGCAACTATGTCATCTCTCCCTACATCTTCTGACATTGTACTCATTACGGGCGGGCTGGCGGTGGTGGCGTGCTTCAACTCTTGCATTTTTATATCATTATGAGCTTCTTCTCCTAACACTTGCCCGGAAAGCGAAAACCGATCCGTTGATCCATCCCCAGAACTGCTCTTTTGGTCTTCACTTTCTCTTTGTCTCGAGGAGAATGGTGATGATGACGATGATGTTTCCCTCTTACTCCGAAAACTTCTCAAGTATTCCCATATCCATCTTTGCAAATGCTGCTGCGTCTGATACTGAAACATCTTTGCCGTTCACAAACGCTGCTTGAAAACTTTCAATGGCTTCTTTTTCTTGTGCCGCTATTTTCCCTTTTATGTCATTCTTTCCTTTTTCATCATCTTCGTGAAGTACCAGCCCGTAGAATTCATCATCATCATCGCCGTCATAAGTCCTGCGAGGAGGACTCTGACTTCTCCCTCCGTTCACAATCCCACCACGAGAAACAACTTTTGTAGTTGTTGTAAAAGTGTCATTTTTCAGACTCCGAGAATTCCGCAATAGTTTCTCTTGTTTCTTCCCACTATAAATTGTCGACGTGGAGGATGATGAGGACAAAGTTTTTCTTGAGACAAGATCAAAGGTTGTTGATATTTCGGTGGTTCTGCTCCCTTCCACAGAAAATTGTCGACCATCATCATCTTCTTCATTAATACCCCTCATCATCCTCGCAGAGCTTGCTTCCAAAGGGCCTTTTTCCCTTTTCTCATTATGGTATTGCTGAATATTATTATTTTTTGAGGGAATATTGAATGAATTTGGGCTGCCCTCAGATTTCACATTGTTCTCCATGAAAAAACTTTGTGGACTGTAATGAATTTTTGATGGTATGGAGAAAGTTGGGGCTGCTGAAGTGGTGGTGGTTTCCTCAGTCAAGACACCATTATCCCATTTCATTTGCATTGAGTTTCTGTTTACCTTCTTGTTCTCTTCATGAGCACGCTGAGGGAACGAAGGCAGCTTGAGAAATAGGCTGGGGTGAACGTTCACGATTAAAATTAGAAACAACAATGTTGCCTTTGTCCTTGTAATTGCCTCCACTCTCCAGACGGTGACAGTTGAGCAAAGTGTTTGTCTTTTGGGATTAGCCATATCTGGGTCGTCCTCCTCCCCAAATTTTGTCGGCGCAGCAGTGAAAACGATTGGCTTCTTTAATCAAACTTTTGCCTTCCTGTTAAATATTTAAAAGATGTAAAACTTTCTTACAATCCACAGTTCTTTATAGTATTAAAGTGAAAGCATTTGATTTAAAGAGATTAAAAATATGTAAAACCCAAAAGTTGAATTTTTCGAAACAAAAGTTTGTGCATGCAAATTATGTACGCCTACATGTGCATTAGTGCATACAATATCGATTTATACTAGCATTTTTGTTCTACATATATTCAGAAATTAAAAACTTTATAATATGTAGCAAATTTTAATTTACCTTTTTTCGTGGAAATTCAATCCCGTGAAGTCCGATCACATTTTCCCCGTGTCTGCAGCAAATTTCCCTTTAAAAGTAGAGCACCGCACCGGCGTAAGCACCAATTTACAAAACGTCAGGTCACTCCAAGTCTGCAATAATGACTAAAACGAGTGTTTTAAGATAGCTTGAGAGAATCCTGCCTGAACTTTCCCAACCTCTCCGTATTTTCAGCAGTTTTCGTGGAGGTCTCCGGATTTATAAAGACAATGAAGATGGTATGTTCAGCTTCTTTGTTAGTTTTAGCAAAACACGAGTAAAAAACTTCCGCCTGTAATTGCTCTTTAAGTACGGTACAACTTCCTACATGGAAATGTAAAGTATGTATGACCTGAAAAACGTGATCCCAATCGGCCAGTACGGCTATTCCCCCCAAACGTCCCCAGAGAATTTTCCACACTCTTTTGTGAACAACATGAGCAAAATATATAGCTATTATAGCTCTTCAAATAGATATAAAAAATGGAAAAGTGTGATCAAGGAAAAAGTTGCCGTCCGGAACTTCCTCACAATGAAAAACAATGCATAGCTCTTTCCTTCCTGAACTTTTTCCTTTCTAAACTCTTCTTCAAAGAAGGCTCCTCTCCAACAACTTCGTGAAAACAACAAGAGTGAGAGGGAAGTCCCGGTAAAAAATAAGAGCACACCCGATTTTCCTATCCTCGGAAATCTAACACTCTCACAATCAGAATGAATGGATAGTTAACCCAGCACAATTTTGCAATTTGTAACGCCGCACCAAGACCTCTTCTAAAACAAGCACGTCCAACTTGAGCGGAAAAAGGATGCGCAAATCTTGGGCATTATTTTAAGTCAAGTAAACATTAAGTGAGGAAATTGGAGGGAAGCGAAACGAGGAGAAAAGGAGGTGAGCTTTTCAGGGTGAAAGATCGAAATCTCAACTATTCTGACTTGTGATATTATTACGGTCACTGGAAACAATATTGTGGCTGTATAATAGATTTTAAGGAATCAAGGCAGAAGGGGTCCGTCCGACTCTTCTATGCTGAAGATGTTTTTTTTTTCAACTTTCCAATATCCGTTCCACATTGAAATTTTAGGGGAGTACCTTTTATATGCTTTTGCGGTTCACCGGTTTGTTGGATATAGAGGGAAGTGGATGAGCTTGAAATTTAAACAATATCCTGTCCTAAAATAACAAAAAATAATATTATGAGCTCGTATCACACAGGACGCATCTCCTTACAATCACCTATTGCTTTAGCCAGTTTACTGTCTACTATTCTGACTTGTGATATTATTACGGTCACTGGAAACAATATTGTGGCTGTATAATAGATTTTAAGGAATCAAGGCAGAAGGGGTCCGTCCAACTCTTCTATGCTGAAGATGTTTTCTTTTTCAACTTTCCAATATCCGTTCCACATTGAAATTATAGGGGAGTACCTTTTATGCTTTTGCGGTTCACCGGTTTGTTGGATATAGAGGGAAGTGGATGAGCTTCAAATTTAAACAATATCCTGTCCTAAAATAACAAAAAATAATATTATGAGCTCGTATCACACAGGACGCATCTCCTTACAATCACCTATTGCTTTAGCCAGTTTACTCTCTTCACAGACAGTGGAATCTCAAAGAGAAAGACATGCCTTGATTGGCTTTCACTGGAGAAAGTGACTACAACGTATGTATGTATGTATATGACCGTTAAACACACAGTTTCAGGACCGTTGTTATGAGCATTTCTGTATTATGTATTTCTACAACGCCAACATGATTAGGGATGGGATGATAGGAATGAAGATGACATGTTCTAAGAACCTCTCTACTGTTTCCTGACCTGTCTAACACTTCACACAAAGATTGCAATCCACTGCCTATCTCGTTAGATGAAATTCTTTTTCCATTTTTATTGCCAAATGTTTCCTTTATCTCAAAAAAAAAAACTTATTGGATATTAAATTCCCACCTGAGTGGCTTTTTTCTAACAAAATTACTACAAGGAAATGATGAAAAGTCTAAACTCTTATTTCCTACCTGGCCGCTTTTGGTGAAATGAGAGAGTCTTCCTACCAAAATTCAAAATGATCTACTTTTTTTCTAACAAAATTACTACAAGGAAATGATGAAAAGTCTAAACTCTTATTTCCTACCTGGCCGCTTTTGGTGAAATGAGAGAGTCTTCCTACCAAAATTCGAAATGATCTGGTACCTCTCTCTTCAGCAGCAGAACTGTTTTGGTTTCATAAAGAGAAAAATTCATAGCGTCAACTTGACTCGAATATGGAGCCCGCTCATAATCCTACCAGTATAGATGAATATTTGTTATTCTGATATGAGCGAGGGAACAACAAAAGTATGAAGAATGAGACGTACGGCTTTCACCTTTCGACAGGAATGAATGGGAGTGTGTAACAAATGGCGATAAAGTGATTGGACTCGCCTTTGTTCTATGTGGTTGTTCTTCCACGAGCCCACCGCTCTTCCCGGCTTACATGAAGTCAAAAGCATGGGAGCGGGGCTCTCCCATGGTACGAGTTTAAGGAGGATCACCAGCAAAAGATCAACTTGCTTTTATTGTTCCGCAGTCTATTTATAAATTATGGCAGGTGTAACTTATCTCGCTCGCCTGGACAGGTAAGTTAAAAATGTGAGGTGGGGAGGAATGAAGAATTAACTAAATACTGATGTGCTGGAGAGGATCGACGGATCAAAAAAAGAAGTTTATGGATGATGCAGCACTACAAAAGATAACATACATTAGATAATGTAAGCCTTCCTATTGGTTTTCATCCTCCTTTCCAGCTAGCTCTCAGACTATATTGCAGTTTTTTGTTCCCTATTTTATTTGTGTTTTTAGTCCCTCCTCCGTTTTATCTATTAAAATGGTGTGGCGTTTCCGAAAAATACGAGAGAAGAGAGAGAGAGACGCCATCGTACCCATGAAATAGAGAGGTATGAGTGTGTGGTGAGTCTAAACATGTGTAAAGTCTTCAACTTGGGACACCATTTCAAACAATTTGCCAAAAAGGGGTTATTCGCGTTCCACGCAGAGCAGTGAGGAGGAGTGGTGCTCTTTTATGGGGAACAAGCAAAATTGTGTACAATATTATGCCATAAATTTTTCAAACTTTGGATAGATGGATGGATGTCCGCATGAACGGCCAAAGTGAATAAATGAAGGACTACGAGGAGAACTCTTTTTTTCTTTACTCGTGTTTTATTTCCTGTCCGGAGAGAGACAATAGAAAATAAAATACGTAGTTAGCCATGTATTTCGCTTCGAGCTCAGTAAAAAAGAGTAATTTCCCAAGTAAATAATGCAGCAGAGTATAATAGTACCTTTGCTGCGCTACATAGACTCACTCTAAAAAAAGTAGTACTTTCCATACACCCCAGTTTAAATTTTTCAAAGGATGTCGTGATCCACCAGAGCAGATTAGAAAGTGTGAGGTTATGTGATAAACTAATTTTGGCTGGGCCGCATAACAGAAGAGTAGAAAAATTTGTTAAATAGAATAGTGTTACAAATGATGATATAACTACCTGGGAAATGTATCTGTCCGGAAGTGTAGAAGTCATTTAGACGGAGGACCGCTGCTGCTCGAGTATTCCATTTTGGATGAGGTTGGGCCTTCTTTAGTGTCGCTCCTAAATTGGAGTGTTTCTTCTTTCGCACTCCTCTGCTTGCCTCATCGGCTCACTCTCACCGACACCCACACACAGAGACGGAGAATCAACTTCACTTCACTGCTGCGATATTGAAATGAATGTGAGCTTTCTCAGGGAGAGAAAGAAGGGTAAATTTTTAATGATTTGATCTTTGATTCTTCTCGGGCAGAAGCATTACCTTTTATGACCACAACATTTTCTCTCACTTGCCACGAATAGTTAATGGGATACACTGAGAAATCTTGCTTTCTCCCTCTCCGAGTTGTTCCAACTCTCATTTCGCGTTTTTTTGTTTGTGGCTTAATGTTTGTTCTTAAAGTGTGAAGGTATATTTGTTCACATGTCGTATAGCATTGCTCCTAGCCTTGGTCGCTTTCATTTTTCCACTAATCTTTTAAAAGAGATCCATATGCCACATTAGTTTGCGTTAAACCTGAACACACGTAAGATGAAGTGAGGCAGCGGCATCTCTCTCCGAACACGTTTCCCAGATTCCCACTTTCACCGCCCATGCGATAGGTAATGTATAAAGAAAATGGAAAGAAATATACATACATAATGTATTTCTTGCTGCTGGATTATGAAACAGAAAAACGAGACTAATGGCGTGTAAAAAGGAATACATGGCTTCTCACAGATTTTTCTCACTTCATCCCATTTAGGTGGGGAAAGAGCGTCTTCTGAATAAGGTCTCACTCTCTTCGTACTTTTGTGTAAATAGGAATAGATAAAATATAATACCTACATTAATGCTTCATACGAGCCAATGTACTATGTTTCGGATACATTCATTCATTATTTTATTGCGGACCACAAAAACTTGAGAGAAACACGCTAGAATCCTTTCTTAAAGTTTCTGAATGCAATAAAGAAAACAAGATAAAACAAATTTTCTCTCTTCCTCTCCCTACTACTACGGAGGAAGATGAGGTATGTACGCCATAAAAATGGATCGTATATAGGAAAACTACTAGATCTAAAACTTGTTATCAACTTCTTCAACTTTTCACGTTAAGTTATGCACGCCGTGTGAGTGCTAAAAGTTTCAAATGGGAAAACCACATGTTATTACATGCCCGTATAAAACAATAGTTTTGCTTCGAAAGTTCTATACAAGACATACATACATTAAAATATTGCGTTGGAGGAGGGATGCAACAGAACAAGAAGACGAAAACATGTATTTATTCATGCAACGTNTACATGCCCGTATAAAACAATAGTTTTGCTTCGAAAGTTCTATACAAGACATACATACATTAAAATATTGCGTTGGAGGAGGGATGCAACAGAACAAGAAGACGATAACATGTATTTATTCATGCAACGTGCTTTTGCTTATTTGAAATGTAGGAGAGTTTTCCCTTTTAATTGCTAGTTGTATAGCTAATTCTTCGTCTAGCTTTTGTGGCTTCATTTTATACGGACTCGAAGTTGGCATGTGTATAATGAATGGAATTTTTGCCCATGAAGTACAAATAACATAACAGTTTTCGTGGTTCTTCAACTACATACTTTCTAATCTGGTTTCAACATTATTAATAAAATCAGGTAAATGTGGCTTCCAAAGAATCTCAAGAATTGCTAATTTAATCAGGTAAATTGTAAAAGCAAAGAGGGAAAAGTTTATGAAATTTTGAGTGAACTTTAGATGGTGGATACAGTGGAAGCTTTTGATGCATTTACTAATTTAACGCAAGAATCATCGAAAAGGAGGAGCTTTTTTTACAGATGTACTTATGCATGCTTATAGGAATTTACCGTTAGGTTAAGATGATTAAATAACTGCAGCAATGTGGTTCTAGGGGCTGGGGAAACTTTAATCATTTTCTGAGACAACACCGCAAATAACTGTTACTCTGACTGGGTTTTACAGGGATTTTATTAGTAACGCATGGATTCACCGCTGTTTAGTCTTTAACAGGGAAGATATAATTTGAACAGTTCTAAATTGTAGTACGTGTGCTGAAGTTTATTCAACCATCTACCGGTTAAATCATATCTAAATAAATCATTTATGAAACACCCGGGATTGTACAAATATGAAGTGTGCATTTAGATAATTATGCACTAGAGTATTCTAATGACTTGAGTATTGGATTTATTGTTAGGAGCCATATAATACCTAATCCATTTTAAAAGATTATCTGATTTTAATACAAATAGGGAGTCCACTCAAGATTCCAAAAATTCTACAACTATTAAAAACATTTAATCGTATGATACATATATATCATCTCGTAAACATATTTTATCATACAAATTTATAAAGACCTCTGACCGAGTCTTACTTAAATTTACCTAGTTTTTATCAATACACAATGTGTACATTATGTGAACTTTTCCTGACATGTTATACGCTGGTAATCCTGCAGAAATGGTTTTGCACAATGTTAACTCTAGCTGCTCCAATAGCATTTAGCATAATACCTACATATGTTGCGTTGGTATCCTTGAGCTGTTCAAAATGTCAATCGGTCTGTTAATGACAAAACTGAGCAATCTCTATGCCGATCTAATAATTTAATTTCTTTACTTAAATAAAAACTTGTATTTATGTAATAATAGACCTGCGTAATGTTTGATCTTGGAACCTGCCGCCTTCGGCAATGTGACAAATGCGGCAAAGAGGTTTTGAAATTAGGTTGCTTGAAATTACTACAGCGACAAATCAGGAATATTTTGAGACCGCTCAGGCCCCACCTTTACAGTCCAATTATCTTAATCTTTCATCGTTTATAGCATTAACATGCTTGAAGTTTTCCTATTCATGCTTGAATTCAATCATTAAAGTAAACGACTCTTTCTAACTAATAAATGTACGTGATTAGCCCAACATGCCTTCGTTCCACTCCACTGACTTATTTCTTCCTTACTTTAAAAAATTACACTTCTTTGAATGGCTTGGAAAAACTCATATTCAGCAACTCATCAAACCTTCCATGAGGATGAGAAGGAAAAGATTAAATAATGCACTTTCCTTTCTGACAACTTTTCACATTTTGACAAAAACGACCCATTTCTTCCTGGATTTTTAATGAAAGTAATTCAATTTTCATAACTGACAAGCCTCCTCGCCTGCCACAGAAACGGGTGATACAGAGATACAGAAAGACCCATTTTCTTATTAAGACTTGTCTCCAAATTAATACAGAGAAAGCCCCATTCTTTCCCAAAACTTTTCCTAAATGGCTAAAAAAAGTACCTGAATTTTTCACTCACTTTGTTTCAAAAATGCATGGAGACTTTCTCATTCTCCCTACAAAAATCAAGGATGGCCGGAGGAGCAACGATATCTCATTCGGATTCCTACTTTCCCCCGTAATCATCAAAGAAATTAAAGCACAGGGCAAAAACAAGATGATATCATGCTTAGGTCGTCGGTACTTTTTTTTTAGCATCGTTATTATTCCATTAAGTTTGACTCGAAAGTCCTACATATTACTTATTACGTTTAAAGGTGACTCGTTGAATAAGTGAAGTGTGAATAGGTCTGAGAGAGAGCTGCTATATTTTTCATGAAATACAGCCAATTAAGAAAAAGCGTGGTGTAATATGACGACATGCACGGAATTGAGGGCAAGAAACGTCCTCCACTTTCTCTCACAGTGTTCATCATGAAGTGTCGCGCTTTGTGATTATATCCTGTACCTTTTATCGCCAAAGTTGGAAAAAAAACTTTTGAATGACGATATTAGAAGAATGGTA
>JAHZMY010000271.1:0-14790 GCA_027743915.1 Seira sanloemensis
CCAAGGTCTTACCTTAATAAGTGCATGAGATTTATAGGCTAGATTTGTGTATCGACATTGTTTCATTAGGCCTGTGGAGTATCTGTGTGAAGATGCTACCTATTTATATGTACATATGTAGTAGAGCCATCTCTGAAGAAACTATAATGTGCACGACTTTGAGCCTCGATTATCATTACCCACGCCGAACTACTAATATTAGACATTAGAGAATTTGTCGCTAGGAATTTGGTAGCAACTATTGGCTCATATTCGTGAGTGGCATGTATGTATACTAGTACCTGGGCATATGCAAATTTTATGGAGTGTTATTGTTTTATTACGATGCCAGGCTGCCCACTTGTTCTGGAGATGAGCTATAAATGTTCTCACACAAGGTACTGAAAGTTATCAAAAAATAGACTTTGATCATTGTCTGCAAACACCGATTTTTTTTCTGTGCCTGTAATTCAAAGTTGATTTTTGAATATCATTCTCTCATTACCATTTCACATTTTGACAGTACCTAAAATCATGTAGACCACATGCCTATTAATTCGCTTATGAATTGAAATCTAATCGATCAAAAACTCATAAACAACTTTGAATAATGATGTAACCTGTGAGTTACTCTGGGTTAAATAATTTTCTTTTGTTCTTTGTTCTGTCGTCCTTCTAATGTGACCTAGACGAAGGTGCTTGCAAAAAAAAATCATTAGCAAACTGGGTTTATCTGGATTGGATGTAGCAGACTTGCAGCTACGTGGCGTTTTCAAACTCGTTTTAAAAGTCTGCTTTCGCTTGACGAATAATAATTGTCGCGGGACCAGCTCCATGTCACTTTAATCCTTCGCTTAAATTGCGATTAATTTCTGTAATAGTTTCAAATCTCTCACCAACTTTACTATTCTGCTATATAAAAATCCAGTATTCAAGGTTATCGTTTTGCTTCACTTGGGGTTGGGTGGGGTAGGTCATACTCATTTGTGAAAAAGTTCCATGATTTCATTACATCACAAAGTCATAACATTTTGCGTTTTGAACCGAGCTTTACTAGATAGCGACTGGTGTAATCAGTCTCTTACAATGTTTCAGCAAAATTTATTCAGCTAAATGAATGATGTATGCAATTCACTTGACTGTTTTGTATGCATAAAACCATTAGCCCAAACTTTGACTTTAGAGAGAGCTTCATGATGAGGATGATGATTTACGTAGTAAATGTACTTATGTCCTTTTCTTGAATCGACAAAAGTAATGATATGAATGACAAAAAAATCAAAGATTTTTCATTGTCCTTGCTTTGACTCTCCGCATCAAATTGAGCTGCAACACAATAATTTTTAAATTGTCCTTTTCTACACAACCACATCACGTCAAAGCCTTTGAGGCTAGTTATTCTAACTGGTTGGTCAGGACTGGGAAAAAACGTGGCTGTTCGCATAAACATATAAGTACAAACCGTATCTCCGCTCACGTCCGCAAAAAAATGTAAGGTTTTGTAGTAAATTGAAGCAATCTACGGGATACTACTTACATACATACATACACGCCAGTAGCTTGTAAGGGATCCGCAAAAAAATCTTTTCAAATTATGAACTTTACACGTAATTTAGCTGTTAAACATAATAATTTCCCTTACATCAGAAGAATATTTGAAAAATTGAATTTATCCTTATAATACAGATCATCATTTCTAATTTGAATGTGTGTAGGAATGCACAGAAACCTCCAAAAGTTATGTATTCATTCATTCTTCGAAAAAAATCCTTTTTTTTGTCTGACGATGTTTATGCCAGTCTCCTACAAAACATGATTATCTACCTAATGATCTATAATTACGTTCCTTTCATGAGGTTTGTCCTCTTTGTATGAGATAATAGTGGAACTAAATACGTTACATTAGATATTATGTCAGAGAGACCAGAAGAGCTCAAGATGCGTTAGCAGGAAGTGGCTCAAAAATGTAAAACGCCATACATATTTTTAATGATAACCTATTACGGAGCAGTAGTTGACTTGGTTGGAGATTGGAGAATCGATGTGTATTTCGAATGTTTTCACACTGGTAGATGAGCTTCAACAAAGAACCTCTTTAGGTAGTTGGCTGCTACCGACCACTACATATAAAAATCAATTTCCGGTTTGATAATTACTAAGGAATGAACCATTTACTGCATTAATGTGCACCGGCATATCCTATCCTGAGTTTTTAGAATACTTTGATCCTAAACGTTTTCATTCCCCGTCCTCTTACAATTTCTCGTTTTTTGGGAGCATTCATTTAAATTTTTAATGCAGGACCAAACAAAAAATTCAATCTTGGGAGGAATGCCGCCTCAACCTCTGTATTTTTTAATTCTCAAGAATGTAACCGATAATTTGTTTCAATCTCAATATCCTCCAAATGTTGAAGACAGATTGCCAAGTCAAAGGACTACTTTTTTGCTCATAGCAGTTGAAATGAAAATCTAAGGCTCATTATGCAGTTGGTTATTGGTGCAGAGTTTGCGGATAGCAGACACAAGGGACAACGGAACAACTTTTAATTTGCTCAGTGTTGCTAAAGTATTTGTGTTCGATACACAAATCAATACGAGTCACAATAGGAGTAACAACCGTGCATTCGCACTTTTACAAATCAGTCTGTTAATAATGTTGTCAGTCATTTATTCATTACTGTGACCATCAACGTCCATTACAGAGGCGACAACAGCACTAAACTTTCGGGTCATAAAGCAGCGCATGAGTGTAATACAAAATTCCGTATATTCAGGTCCTTTGCATCTAAATTAAATGACACTAATCGCCACAAGCGACAAACGGCAATATCGTAAATTACAGAAAATGAGAGAAAATGTCGCCTATCAAATAATTATCTGAGTTTTTTTATACGAACTAGTGTTAGCATTATTAACACATTCATCTTTTTACGCAATCCGAAATGAATGTGACCGGGGAGACCGCAACAAAGCACAATGTATGTATTTACTGAGTAGAGATCATTTAAACTTGAAATTGGACAAACAACAGCTTATGGGTATGCCTTTAGGTACTAAGTATGCATTGTTGTTGGCAAGAATTTGTGACACTAAGGTCAAAGTAGCGTTGAAGTATTGCTCAACGTAGAGAAATTAGCAAGTTTGAGAACTGTTAACTTTTCATCCCTTTAAATAATACGGTTATTCTTTTTTTGAAAACTGTATCTCACTTTAGCCGTGTTAAGTAACTTTGAATAATACATTTTTATAAAAATGAACATGTTAATAAGCCAAAGAAGCAATGTCATCATCATCATTACAAGACTAAAAACCATATGTAGGTAATTGCTTAAAACTAAAATCCGCATTTGGGGTTTGTCATTGTTGCGTTAAATTTAAACATTCATTATTCCTCACACAATAAATAGGTACTTTTGTCATTTCATAGCATCACGGAAAATGGGCATAACGTGCATTTTAATTAGCTTCATTTTCTAGTTTAAAACACTTTTTTTCTAATTTTCTCAGGACAAAGGCCCTCAATTTCACTAATAAATTCATCAATGTAGGAAATACTACCTTAATTACCCGTACAAAAGAGCGTTATTACATTTCATCCTTCTAAATGAGAAAAGTGTGTATAATAGGCGCACATTTTTTTGCTGCAAACTTGTACAATAGCCAGCACGTTTGCGTTACTTTATTACTGCCGCGACATTTTGTTCATGTTTGATTGTGAGTATACTTTCACCATTTCTCATTTTTCACTGATGTGTGTATATTATCCTCATTACGTTGGACGTAATACATGGCTCATACGAGAAGTGAATGGGAAACTGCTCCACCTTCTCACATCGTAAATGCCAATTAAGTCTCGAGTACTTTAACTCACCTCTTCACGCATATCACATCACACTTTTTTATGTCGAAGTGTACATTTTCATTGTTATGATCATGTTTATTAAAAAGGGAGGAAGTGGTACCTACTCGCATGTCATCGAAAAAAGTGACTTTTTCCTTCGTGCGAACTACTGTGTTCCTATTACGTGACACTACATCTACTCTTTATTATTAACTCCGCAGGCTGTGTCACACATGCCCGATGGCATCCCCAAGCTAATAAAATCTATGGGATATGAATTTCTTGCCAAAAAACACCTTTTTGTTAAAATCTTACAGGGGGAACCAGTAGAAAGAAAAGTTATTAATTCCGTCTAAAAAGAGATGTGAAGGAATAGTAGGTAATCAGAGAATCAATGCACACTACGAATTTTTGTACGTAGTCACGATTGTGTATGAATATATTGGAGGTAGATTGATTACCTGATTGACTTGCAGTCTTTGACAACACTTTTATAATGCTAAATCTAAATCGCGTTCGGATTGCCTCTTAGCGCCAACTCGGCGCCAATTTGCACATGAACAGATTTGTTTATTAGAAAGATAATTATTATTTGTGAAAAAATTAGAGAAATTGTATAACGATTACTTTAAAAAAAATGTTGGTGTCTTTCACTTTTGAAAATATAACCTCATATTTACATACGTAGAAAATTTTGCTTCCTCAATTTATATTTTATTCACTCTTTATTAATCCGCCAAACTTTTCAAAGACAGCTAGAAAGCATAAAGTAACATTGAGTGAGTCAGGTCGGGGAACAAAGAAATTATCAAATTATTTTACTCTGTGAACTATAATGCTGCGTGAAATTAAATTACAGTATTACAGTTATTATTGGGAACAAAATACCTACTTGAAAAACACTATTTAACTTAGCAGTACATTTAAAATTAGAAGACCACCAGCTACACTGCAACTGACAATCAGGATGGGTTGCAAAATTTGAGAAAAGAAGGATGATGTTATTACAATGATGAAAAGACAAAAATTCGAAGCAAGTCGTGAACGTATTCTGTTCAGCATTTGACGCAATATTTATTGTTAGCACAAAGCGCGTTGCATACATATATAGCTTCAAATTACGAGCATCCGATCTGAGATTAAGGGAAACACCTTGCCTTTTGAAAGTTTGAAATGAGACATCCGCAATCTCAGCCTTCTAGCTTTTCCTTTTATGCTAACAAGAAAGCTAATCACGAAGTGCAATCCTGGCTGAAATATGAGGTTATATTTGTCATTTAGGTAATTGAACAATCATATCATCCTGGCTGTATCTCCCAACCGTTTTCACTTTGTTCATTGTATTCTCCCTGCAAATGGGTGCACGGTACTTGCATTATTCTTTGTACTGAAAAATTACAGTTTTTTCATACCCTGCACCGTAAAAAATATGTTGGCATACTTTTTGACACGGTTTTTGAAAAAAACTCGATTTGTTTTCGATTTGAAACAAAGAAATTCTAGACACAACATGGCCGATCGTAATGAGAAAAGCAATCAAAGGAGCGAGCAATATGCTCCTCACTCACTGTGAAGTGAAGACTCACTCTTTCTCAGGGACAAGTATAAGACGAATTTTTGTCTCGTGCTCCTCCTTATCCATTCAGATATCTTTTTTTTCTGTTGACTCAAAACAAAATACTTGAGAGTCATAAAACTTTTGAGAAGAATGTCCTTCGGTTATCATTTTGAAGCCAAATAGCAGTCTCGAGAGGATTTAAAAATGTGCACTTTTATGCCTCCGTGGACATTCCGTGTCTCTCTCTTCTATGCAACCCTTATATTTTGTCTTTGTCTGTAGAGCGAATGATTATCATTGGCTCACATAGAAAAAAATTTCTCTCCCTTTACGCGTATTGCAGGACTAACTTTACCGTGCGTGTGACTTGACATCGCATGTAAGAAAACTTAGAATCTTCCCACCAGAGCTTAACGAACGGTAAAGTTATCAAACTTTTGTGTGTATTTTGTGACGTGTTATCTCTCTTACCATGAACTCTTGTTTCGGGACCGTAGCTCAAAATATAAAAAAAGTCCATTGAACGTTCACATAACCTCACAATTTGCAAATGAATGTGGGATTGTATAATAATAAAAATGGGCATCTACCTAATATATGCATAGTTTTTTTAACTTTAGAGATACTAAAACCTTTCATTAGCAGGGCTCTGCTAAATATTTTAGCGAACATTATTTTAAGAGCAAATACAAAGCGAGTTAACATGTCCTACGCTCCTTACGTGGAAGAAGTAGGGTACTCAAAATTGCATTTGTATTTTTGTTCCTTGTCATCATCGCAGCACACACACGTGTAGCATGCTGGTGCTATGGTCCACGATGGTACCAAAAAGAGTTAGGGAAAAGGGTGAGACTCTTTTTTTTTGGCAAGTCAACTGAAATGGAAGTGGGGAAGGAAGGAAGAACGAGAAGGGCCACAAGTAAAAAAAATCCAAATAAGTATTCTCTTTAGACTTAATAAGCCTTTTAGAACATTTCACTACTTTACATAATTTAGACATCTAAAATTTAAAGTAGATGTGACCAAGGGGAGGATATTTATATACATATCTTGGTAATAAAAGGGTGACTTTCAATCGTCATTATTAATATTCCGGACCATGTTTAATATTAATTCGTCGTGTTTTTTTCTCTTGGTTATATCACGTCGCCAATTTCAAAGAGTCATCAACTCTATTGTTTCCAAGTTTGTTCAAGCCGTTTTGAAGCGATCGCCTTCGAGAAGTAGCTCGTGTCACATGTAGCCAGAGCAAATATCATTTTTGGTTCATGCAGCAAAGGTGTGATCTCTCCAAGATGATGAAAGGAAGGGAGCGAGAGAATCTTCAAGTATTCTTTTTGCCTTGACAATGAATGACTTGAGGCAAGATGCAGATAATATATATACTTCTATTTTTTGTGACTTCCATTCCTGGTATTTGTGATTAGCATGAGAGCAGCAAAGCGGCACCATAATATCTTCGTCCTTCTTAGTTTGTTCAACGTAGTGTCCGTCCATGTAGGTATAAGCATCGTATCAGGCTGTACCACTCTCCCAGAAAGGTACGGAGTGCGGAGGTATGCCCATCTTTTTCAGTTCTCTACCAGCAGCGTCGCCACATTGTGTTCGTATTACTAAGCACCTTTTTTAAATGTACTTACTACTACTGCAGGTTCAATTGAAATCAAGTATGTAACACAACGTCATTCTCACTATCATTCATTTTTTTCGTGTGCTAGAAGCAACAAAAAAGGAACAAACTTGGGTATCTCCAATACCAATGTTGTAGAGTCATGATTCACGTCAGAAAGTATTTTTTCAGGTATTATTCCATTGTTGATTTGACGATGATGGTTGGTGAGTGTACCTTTTGCATTGTTACATTCAAGTTGCGCTGTGTTGTATGACTTACCTGTTTTCTAAAAGGGAACCAGCTTGCATAGTCCTAGTCCTCTCGCCTCTCTGGTCAAACCAGAAAAAATATCTGATCAATAGTTTTCATTGCATCGCTTATTGCACTTTGTGCCATATGTAGTTACACTACTAAACTTCTGCGCTGCAACAGCCATAAAATGTACAAAGTGCAACGGACATCACTGAATATCAAATGCATAGACAATGATCATATTATTTTTTGAGCATTTGCTCAAGAGATTTATTGCTGATGTGGCGTTAAGCCATAGTTGTTGGCGTAATCTGATGATGGTTCCTTGTTTGAGGTCACCCCTCCTGATCAATCTCTTTTTTTGAAAGAGATGGTTGAGGCATGAATATATCATGTTGGACAAAAGAGCTAGTAAATCAAAGTATATACCTAAAGATCCCCAAAGGTAATTCCAATGAATGACCAAAATGTACAATGATATGGGCATTTAATGTAGTACGGTCTAGTTAATGCCCTACCGCAAACAAAAGTATTGCGTTTGTCTATTGACTCATGAACGCGTGCTTTATTTGGAGTCCCCTTAATTAAATGTCACGCATCGAACATGACGGTATGATGAAAATGGCATGCAGATTACAATTCATTATTTTGAAACAAAAAAGATGCTTGATGACTGTGATGATAATGGTGATCGATTTGACATGAAGGCATTATTATAATATTTTTTATAAGAAAATGTACACGCTGGGGCTAATATAAAATAATAACTTTTATTACCATCTTTTCAAAAGCGAGGGATTGGTATTTTGCTCGTGATAATTCAATGATACAAGATTAATAGAAATTGGACTCTGTTATCCGTGAGAAGGGAAGGCTGAATACATTTACAAAAATGGTAACGTAACGAGAGGCGGTAATTTGAGTTGATGAAAAATCAATCTTTTACGACTTCAGAAATGTCGATGTTGCAAAAATTAATTTTGAATCTTATTCACATCGGGTCCGTACCAACAAACTCTTGATATGCGTTCCTTAAAATATATGTATTGCACATGTATGCGTATAGGTACATGACTGTGTGTGTATGTTCGAACCTACCTATTTACTATTCAGCAGCATTTTAATTATGAGACTGTGGATCGTAAACGCAATCAGCCGTAATTTAGGAGATGGGAGAGGAGTAAAGGTTACATAATGAATGGGCTCTCTGCTTTGGAGATGTGTTTCGTCTTGCCTCGGAGGGATAATGGTATGACTTTCCAAGGTATTCTGCCATTTAATAAAGACTTCTTGAGAAGATGGGCATGATCATCGCTAATAAATATATGCTTTTGTTCTTGTTCGTATTTTAATCTTTGCCGAATTGGCATTGGACATTTTTTGTTTGTGCGTGCAACGCAACCACTTCGAGTTTAAAGAAGATTTATACATGTTTGCGGCAGCTTGTTCTTTTATAAAATATTATGTGTATAATTTTATACGCACTTTTGTTGGCAGGTTCCACATTTTCTTCTGCCCAGTGTAGGTATAATTTGTGTTTTGTAATTTATGGTTGCTTTTTGTTTCTTTGAGACTTCTGGCTTGCACTGGGTGAGCTTTTGCAAATTAAAAAAAGTTCATGAAAGCAAGGATCACCACCAAAGAACAGGAGCAAGTAGTGGTTATTTTTTGTGGGTCAAAGTTTATTGTAATTTTTGTGCAGAAAATTTAATGCGCATCATGTGAAAAAATGTATGGATTTTTAAGATAAAAGTTTTCAGGAATATTACAGTCCCACCAAGACCTGGTGGCATCAAGAATGACTACTTAAAAATTCGCAAAAAAGAGCATCACTCGTAAATTTGTACTTCTTTTTGACGATCTTTTAGCTGGATGGATCTTTTTTTGTTTCAAGAATGTTAATTTTATACCGTGTATCGATATAATGACAGCTCTACTTTTGTACTTATTGCGTATCGTCAATACTTCTTTTTGACGATCTTTTAGCTGGATGGATTTTTTTTGTTTCAAGAATGTTAATTTTATACCGTGTATCGATATAATGACAGCTCTACTTTTGTACTTATTGCGTATCGTCAAGCAAAGTTCATAAAAAGAAGTAAATAACAAGTTTATTTTTACAGGAGCACAACAAAAACTTGAACAAGAACTTATTATTGCCAGATCAGATTCCTGTGCTACAGGAAATTTTACAATATGGATTACTTAAGTAAGCTTAGCTGATAAATTAAGTATGTGGGTATGATTAAATTCACACACGTCTTTTTATGCTAATCGAGTGTCAATATTTCATAATAATAATGCCTGGTCAAGAATTCAGGACCATGCATGAGTAAACAGACTTGACTTGCAAAGTTGAAAACTTGGCCAGGATTAGATAAGCTTTTATGTTCCTAAGTCAAAAATGAATTATGCAACCTGTACCAGTACTCACACTCACTTACTTCCCGGATTGTCTATATGGTAATCTCTTATTCCCAAAACGTGAACAAGAAAGATTCACTTCTGAAATAGGTGGTTGGTTGATGCAGGTTTTTCAGTAAATTTACATCTTCAATAATATTAATGCCCTGGAAAATCGCCCTTTGGCCATATTCAGGAGGTACAGTAGATACATTTGCGAAGAATAGTTGTAAATCTCTGCATCCTTCAATCCGGAATGCTTTTTACAACAAATGCAATTTTCTGTGAGAATTTATGATAATTTAATTGAATACTCAATAATATGAAACGGGACTAGGTTAATGTTTTTATAAATATATCTTGCAAGTAAGCCCATTTTACATAAAAACAATTAATACTTCTACAGAGTGAGGTCTGCGATTGAAGGCATTTCCTGTCAAATAGCACATACATGAAATGCATTTATGTGCTTTTCAAGCTGTTAAAATGCAGTTTCGGCATTTGTTATCAGTTCTTCATTTCGCCTTGGTAGAAACTGTAATTTGTCTTGATATTTTTTATTCCATGTATTTGATTCGTCATCCTGTCCCCATTCAGATGCAACGTAACGTGTCGACTGACTGATTCCACGTCTTTGATGCTCAAAATATATATACTTATTTAGACAAAATAGAGAAAACAACTTGTGCTTCGTCATCATTCCTTTGAATCGAATAAATTCAGCAACCGCCTTCCTCCTTTCAAATAAAGCTCGCGTAAAATTGCACACACACATAATTTCAGATCGAACTATCTGCCTCTTCTCTGGGACATGAAAATGCACATCACTACTTACAGACAGACTCATTATAAATAGGTGCATTACTTACCCATTAGCCGTAAAATATCGTAATTAGGTGTGACTGAAGCGAATTTGATACACCGTAAAATAGCTGTAACTCGAGTACCAATATGACAGACAGCAGCAACAGGTGTTCAAGCCATTCGATGCTCATCTTCCCCCATCAGGCTATATTTAGATTGAAAGGAGGATATTTTTTGCAATTATAAAAAATCTACTTTTTTTATTCTAGTACCTTTACCAACTTTGATGCTTTTCTTAAAATCTTGATGTTACTCCCACGTGATTTTAATCTGACGATCAAGAATTTAATATGAAATTTACGGCGATGTTCTGACAAGTGTAGAGCATTGATCAAGTTACAAAGCCGATTTGGTCGAGTGTGGCGTTCGAATTGAATACGGTTTCTCGCTTTTCTTTCATAGACAAGTAGAACAGTTCAACTGATTTGCATTTTGCTTTTAATTCGCGAAAGCGTTGGCGTTTGACTTTAGGCAACCACTTTCGTACTTTGGGAGACAGAGAATACAGAATAAAAAAACTAGGAAGCTTTTGGAGCATCACCTTAATTAATAAAGGTAGACTACCAAATCACTGCTTCATCTTGCATTTTTTCATTTACTAAATCCAATTTACGTAATATGTTTCAAGTTTATTGTTAGAACCTGCAAAGATGTTAGTGATTGTACATTTACTACAAGTACTCACAAGTAGCCAGCGTAAGAATGGATATTAACAGTGTGCATGTAGACTGAGTTTTCTCAAAAATCAAGGTTTTGCATAAGTATAATTTTTAATTGAGTCGAAGGCCACTGCAAGAGTGCAATGTAAGATCGATGTGCAGAAAATGAGCTACCGATAAAAATCACAAGTGCATACATAATGTTCACCATTACATGGCATTTAGATGTTTTATGTACTTCACATTTCGCAACTTGTAGCATTTCCATCGAGATAATAGTCAAATCATTTATTGACATGCTAAGTGAATTAGTTTTTTAACCAAATAAAACTGAACCAAGACCATGTCGTGTACCACGGATGATTAAAATCAGGCAAAAATATAAAAGACCCATGCATGTACATATCTATGTACGTGTGTTCAATTAAATTGAAAGTGAATTGTGCTTGTAACTTTAGCAATATTATGCGCCAAATGTTTTTGCGACATTTACGGCCAAATCAGATTGGTGAAATTCATTGCTCATAAGCAATGCATTTTGACAGATTCTACTTCCCCCATTTACATATAGACCACGTTTGATTTCAATTAGTTCATCTGGCAGTCTCATATTTTCCAAACTATCTGCTCCTGCTGCACTTGTCAATGAGTGTTGGCAAAAGAAGTCTTGTAATGAGACATATAAACACGGTATGATTACAATCAAAACGCTGCCTCCTTACCATTGTTCTCTAAGTGAGTAAAGCGTTTAGAAACTTGTGCGCTACTTTAACTTTTATACTATGTCACTTTTTCAATAGAGATGGGTAGCTTGAAGCCAAACAGTATCCCACATTATAAAAGTAATTTTTCTAATAAGTAAGAAACGAGGATAATTGGTGCAAAATACAAATACATGAATGACTGTGTGCATGACACGACCACCACCGACGTGTGAACTTTATGCAGCAGAAAATGGCAATTACGATTATCGAGATTATGATGATTGAGGACTCTACTGAGGATGACGTGCTTCTTCCAAGCTAATGTCGTGCATGCCCTTATTAAATTGCTCTCTGTCCTGCATTGTTTCATCATCATGAGAAAGCAAATACACAGTAAATGGAGTCGTGGATTTGTGTGCAACTGCAACAGATTGCAATTTGATGCGGTGTGTGTATGCAAATGTAAAACTTTATTTTCAAAATCCATTCGCTCTAGCAAAAGCCACAATTTACTTCACAATAATAATAATGAATGTATTTACTACTACAAGAAAAGCACTTTTGGTCTGGGTTCAGTGAGACTGTTTTGTGTTTAATGATGTCAACATCTGAGAAAGGCTCAAGTGCACTCTGTAATTTTATGTAATTTTTTCCCTCGGTATGGTTCTTCCTCCCGTTGGGTTTATATGTGTATGCTTCTAAACTCAAAAGTGTTGCATTTTTTTACAACTTTGCCATACCGGAATTCTCATTATTTCGAGGGCGGTGGGAGCGAGACTAAAGTTCATCTGCCTTGCCCATCTTCAATATTAAATCCGTACTCAAGTGGAGACTTGTTCTGCTTCGGAATTATATATTTGTCTGCGGACACTTTGCATTTGCTTCCATTTCCTATCAAGATTGGTGAATGCGAAATAAAAAAGGTACGGAGAGGAGGAGGAGGCGGATGTATGCAAATGACTATAAACTCATGACTCATGACTTGTATCACTCTCAAACCTTATTTGAAGAAGAGCCGTCATCCTTCTCTACCACCTTGTAATTTAAATTGAACGCAGGAAAAAGACGCTTTGAGCTGTAAACTTAAAGTAGTTTAGTTGGGTTGGGATGAGAAAAGTTTTGAACCTTCTTTTCTCATAGGAGCACACAAAAATGGCAAGATTTTTTTAAAGGGAAACAATTTCCGTAAACGAGAGAGAAATAGAGAGTTCAAAAGTCGACTGTCTTGTTTCTCATTTTTTCTCAAAGGAGGTAAAACTGCAAAGTTGTTGGTTCGGCTCAATAGGTCGGATGTTACGAAGAAAGACAAACACACTTTTATCTCACCTACAATCAAAATGATTTGCCATGTTTCAAAGGGGAACTGTAATGATGATGAGTTTTCCCATAATGCTAAAGTAATTGCATTCCGCGGAATTTGGTGATTCACAAAAAGGAAATAAAATAATTTCAATCTTTGAAAAAAACGACCTTTGATATGACGCTGATTGAATTGAGAAACACTAACTGTGCACCAAAAATTGATTTTACAAAAATATGAAATTTACAAACTGTCATAAGGATAATGGATTTATGTGTTTGTTTCATTTTTGTACTAATTGCAGTTCCTGGGCGTGACGGAGGCTGAGCAACCAAAAGGAATCGACGTAGTAAAAGACTGCATCCGCAAGTTAAAACTTGATGAGGAAATTCGTCGCGCTGAAGGAGGAAAAACTCCAAAGGTAAACATGCAAAAAGCATTACACACAAAACTTTTGTGCTTATCTTTATTAAATTGACAACCCAAATTTTCCTGCAAAATAAGTTTTATTGTCTTCCAACACGTTTNCTTATCTTTATTAAATTGACAACCCAAATTTTCCTGCAAAATAAGTTTTATTGTCTTCCAACACGTTTTAGTATCTAGTTAATTTGCTTGACGAGGAAGGAAAATTGTTTGTAAAAACCTCAATGGAAAAATTTATATTACATTACGCACGCCAATTAAAAAGTTCTCCCAAAAATATGTTTATGCTGGCAGTTTTATGAAATTATGCCACATTTGAAAAGCACGTTGTGAAGACTTTGGTTCACTCTGATTAATTTAATTTTTATTTCTTTGTGTGTGTACAGGCCGAAGTAACAATTTCCATTGACGGGGATTGCCGTGCAGGAGCCCAAGGGAGACGGAGATGTACATAGATGTTTTGTTTTCGCATCGGAAAAACTGGTGAGTTGATTTGATTAGAGAAAAACACAGGGATAAGGATAAAAAATATACGATGCTCATCGACCTGTTAAGCAATTAGACTCAAAAATGGAACCTGCTTCGGATGCAATAGTTAATACGTGGAACGACTTATCAACTTGCACTTTACCCGTGTATACGTGTGAGTAGGTACGAGATTAATTCGTTCCGTGAGCCTCGTACAGAAACTTCCCAAATTGTTACTTGACGAGTTGCAATGCAACATATATTTTAACTAAGCTGGTTTAAAGTTTCCGGTCTGTAGAGCAAAATGTCCTTGAAAAGCGTCTTTACCTGGTCTAAATTACATTGAACTCAATTAAAAACGTCAGTGATCCAGACATCCTCACTCGTACAAGATCTAACAATTCCGACTCACCCAAACTCGTGAAAAAATAGTCTTTGATTTTGTTTCATGGATTTTCCCTGGATAAAACAATCAACCAAAAGTATGGTTTCAATGGGATTGTAAGGAAATTGCAAGTTTATTTGTATTCCAACATTCTTTTGTGAATCGCTCTCAAAGCAATCTTCATCTTGACACATCTAACCAACCGCTTATAAAATACCTACACGAAATAATCCCTCTCTTCTTGTGGGTAATTTTAAACCATAAGGAAATCCACTAAAACGATTGCGTAATACATTTTGTGGCAATCTTTCAACCAGAGTTAGATCAAAACTTCCTA
>JAHZMY010000272.1:0-18463 GCA_027743915.1 Seira sanloemensis
TTTATGACTTCAAAAACGGCAAGTGTGTAATTGTGGACGGAAAGTCTGAGCACTTACACGAAGGCATAAAGCATAGTTTGATCTCTCTCGAATACTATATTTTTTGCTTTCAAAATTAAGTCAACGACATAAAAAAAATACGCGTACATGCAGCGTGAAGAATTAAGACAATTCTATGCCATGGGATTTTGGAAGGCCTCGAAAATTGTAATATTTGTAAGTCTAGAGACAAAGGAAAGGAATAAGAAACATTTTGAAACAGATATTTTTACACGTAAGAAGGATGGCTCGGCCCAGCCGCACATTTTATCTACACTAATTATGAATTAAAAAGTGATGATTAGAGATAATGGCTTACTTTCAAAACAAAACTTTATACAAAATAATGCATTCGAAAAAAGGATCTCAACAACGTAAAGCTTAAGGTCATGTATCAGAGTATGATTTTTAAAAAACTTTGATTTTGTATTACAGTGCTGACAAGTAAATTCATACAAAATAACCAGCTGCTAGTGAAAGAGTTTAAAGACAAAAATTGATTTAAATAGTTTTACATGTACATGAAATAATGTACAGGATTTCACTGACTTCTAAAATGTGTACACACATACATACTCGAAGAGTATAAATGCGCAAAGTAAATTCTAAAATTGTTTCAATAAAGTTTCTACGAGGTTGGTATCAATTAGGCTAATCAATGCACCTGCGGAGTTGTCTTATATGGAGTTTAGAAGGAGGCAGACGGTTTGGATCATCGTCTTGTCTCAATGTTTTTCGTGCAAAATCTACATTTTCAGGAATTTAAAATGAACAGAGTATCGCCACCGCAGAGGAGTGAGTGCATGCAATATTCCATACAAAAAATCTAAAACAGTAATAAATGTTCTTGGATGCATATAAAAAATATAATGCTCTTTAAGCTGCAGAAATGTTCATTGAACTTTGATTTTTTATATGCGTTTTCCTTTTTCCATTACTCTGAACCATAAAATCTAAATCGGTTTTCTTGTTTTAACTTGCCTCAACCGATGCATCTACTCTCAAACACGCATTGTGTAGAGTGTTACAGGGTTGGAGCCCTTCTATCAGAAAATTATAAACATCAATTTTTACAAACGAAATGAAGTGTGTATTGCATAGACTCAGAAACCAATGTCTTAAGATTGAAGCGTTCTCCTAGGTCCAGGAATTTTTATATGCGTTTTCCTTTTTCCATTACTCTGAACCATAAAATCTAAATCGGTTTTCTTGTTTTAACTTGCCTCAACCGAAGCATCTACTCTCAAACACGCATTGTGTAGAGTGTTACAGGGTTGGAGCCCTTCTAGCAGAAAATTATAAACATCAATTTTTACAAACGAAATGAAGTGTGTATTGCATAGACTCAGAAACCAATGTCTTAAGATTGAAGCCTTCTCCTAGGTCCAGGAAGGAAACTATGATAATGGCTTGACTTGCAAAAAGAGAGGATATGTATGCAAAGGATGGTATAAAGTGTGAAAGAATTTTTGGAAAATCAATGTGGCTTTGAAATGAAGAGTCAAAGAAAATGAACACTGCATGCATTCAACACTAATCTATCCAATAGCCGGATGCATCTTACATCTAAGGAGACAAAAACATCCATGTCTTTCTTTCTAATACGAAAAGCTCAACACGGTTTTTTGTACACATGATCTTATAAAATGACGTAAAATGATTTTAAAATAATCATCACATTCCTGTGTGGTTTGCGATGCTTTTATTTTCCTAACGCATTTCTTGGATGGACTTATTCACCAGGTTCAAAAAATTATTTACTTGTTTTGAAGGCTCGTAAAAACTTAATTGTCGACAGCACTAACTATCGTAGTAAGCTCATTAATGTATTTGGAAGAGAGGAGTGCAGCTGCAAGTGGTATCGCCATCCATCAGCAAGCTCTAAAGGTAATTGAAGGGTAATGACGGACTCCTCGTTCTCCATTCCTCTTTAATGGACTAATGGAGAATTCTTATATTCCATGTGAATTTTGTGAGAGAGTCAATTATTATTCCTTTCCGAGAGTTCCGTTACTTGGAATTCCCTACTGCCCAGTGCTGTGTGCAAATGCAGATACTAAACCTACTTTAGAAGTACGTTTCTGTTTGCTCTAAATTGCCATAAAATTCCGAAACTATATTTCATTCTTGACTGCATCACTGAATCTTATGTGAATTCCAAAAGTTTTTGATATGCATTTTTATTATGGTGTTTTTATACATCCACACTAAGAATAAATATTAATGAGATGATGACCTTGAGACAATTTATGAGTGACCATCATTTAACTTAATTACACAAAATGATGGTATGGATAAATGGAATCTCGTATTTTGCTCTTTAGATAAGCGATAGCATAAAAGTAAAGATTTTACGATATGGTGGTGATGACATAAATGAGTGCGCCAAAGATTCCTTCACACGAAACGATCAAATAATCTTTTCTTTTACCATTCCATCTGCCATAACATACAATCTTGTGCATACTACATATGTGGTGGTTGGGTTTCGACTTTCGATCTCTTCAAAATGTGAAATAATTTCCCAAGTTTGATTCCATTGGTATATCGACTTTGATTCAGCAGTATTCTACCAAAGAGGTTTGAGTATTAGCATTAGATATTGACTATATAATTACATGTATATTTTTTAATGTTTGTACTTCTCATTCTCAGTGCAATAAATTTGTGCCAAAGCAAATGTTGTGCAGTTTTTGTATTGTACGAGTATTTGCTTACAATTAAAACGGATATTCTTTTTCAAATTTATTTGGCTTTAATTTGGCTAAAAGTTATTTTATACACTTCATTTACAATGTTGTGCAGTTTTTGCATTGTACGAGTATTTGCTTACAATTAAAACGGATATTCTTTTTCAAATTTATTTGGCTTTAATTTGGCTAAAAGTTATTTTATACACTTCATTTACTTCACAATCAATGTGAACAACGAGCTGAATTATCTTCTAAATTCTATATCTGATACATTTCATTGCGTTTTAGAGAAGACCCTCACTACAAAACATTATTTATTGGATTGCTCAACTTGGCTTTAAAGTGATGTAGAGACTACGATTAAGATTAAGGCACTGTTAGAACATTTAGACCAGAGATTACATAATCACAGTTTTGCCCAACCGGCCACATCATGTACATTTTTTCAAGAGGTAGCATGCTTCATGCCTTTTGTTAAGTTTTCTCAAGTCAGTGTCAGCCGATTTCATTCACAGTTCATACCTATTATCTCCTCTGAGGAGTACCGCAAGAGAAGCAAAAACGATATACGATTGCTTTCATTGATTTATGCTTCAGTTTTTTTTCAGTGGCACTCCACTACTTACCCCTTTGCTTAGAGCTGAGGGAGTTGGGAGAAGAATGATGAAGCGGTGCAGTGAAAAAAAACTCTTAAGCTTACATTGAAAACGACTCTGTGACTGTGATATTGCGTAATGCAGCGACACCAAAAGAGCTGTGATGCTTGAGAGGTCCTGTAATGTATGAGAAAAAGGATTCGCCTAAAATGCCGACCATGACCATTCCAATAATGTCCGTATGAAAATGACATGTTATTTGCTCTTTAACAGATTTCCATAGATCACGAGATGATGATGGCATAAAGACTACGATCAAATGTTTTACGTCTGAAATATTTTATCAAAAAAAATTATTTCCGCTTACCTTCAAACAGATCCAATTTTTTATATCCCATAGACACAAGCTAGTTATATAAACTTTTAACTAGATCTTATTTACTTTATTCAATCACCCATCGATACCAACACTTTCAACGTTGAAAAACTTGAGAACAGATCATTTCACTGAGAACCTGTTTTAGGCATATTTGTGAACACCGAAACGAGAATTGAAGTATGAACCGGAAGCGTTTTCATGGACTCTTGGAATCAGAGATTTTTTTTCTTTTTCTCTGCAGATTTTCATCCGCTTCCCACTTATGCGCACATAAAGAGCGAATGTATGTATATGAATAAACTTTGAAAAAATGAAGTCAGAGGCAAAGAGTTGATAATTGAAAGCGTGCGAACTTTTTCGCTCTTTAATCCAGCCGGAGTCTCTAAACTGCTTCGTAATCCTATTTCTATATCGGAAAAGGCCACACAAGCCCTGATCTCTACAACACGAACAAAAGGCCAGCAACACGAAAATCGGAATGTTTTTCCAACAGGGAAAAAACTGCAGAGCTGCTCCACATTGCTTAGAAATCTTGTGTTATTATTTTATTAGTTTGGGCAAAGAGATCACTTTTCGGTTTACAATCTGCTTGTGATCTTCCTACAGAATAAGCTTGTGTATTCCCTTGATCAACCAACGATTATGTGATACCTAATAATAATGGGGACACAACAATCGACAACGAGTCGTTTCATACAATTTAAAAAGTGTCGCAGATTGCGCAAAAAATAAAGTTTTCTTGTGCGTTGGCGTTGGTCACTTTTTCTCTCTTATCTCTAATTTCTTCCTCGAGTTTTCCATTGAGTTTCAGTTTTGTCCCCTACTTTGAGATCAGAGAAATGAACGGAAGTCGTGGTTTTTAACGTAAAAAGTGAGAAGTGCTCTCAAGAAAGAAGTTGAGAGAGAAAAAAAGTTTCTTCAGATTTTTTTTACTTTGGGTTGAAAAATTGGTAATATGCATATGTATGTATATACGGAAAACAAACAGTTAAGATTTTTTGTAAATGAGCTATGTGCTTTCAGGCTCGGAGTTTTTTTTCTGTGAGCGATGATAGCAAATAGTATTTGACAAACTCTTGGTTTGGCTTTTGCTTCGCAAGAAATATAGAAACGGAAGAGAGCTGAATGTGGGCAACGACCAGTCTCTTTCACGACAAGTTACCTTCTGCTGGTGAGTGCGTTGCTTGAAGCCGAGTTACATACTTTGCCTTAGCTTTTGCTTCACTTAATTTTTTTTCAGTTTTTTGTTCCTCTTTCTGGCTTGTGTTGTGAGCGTAGCGGTTGGATTGCATTGCTGCGTTGAGAGGGCTCATATTATGTTTGCCCTGTGCTGCAGTAAAATTGTTTCGTGCAACTTTGCCTTCGAAAAGCTTTGTAAGACGCGAGGCAATCTATCTCACCCATAGTTTTCGTGTGAGCTCATGCAATACATGTAGGTATGTAGATATAAAAAAGTTGGTACAAAAGGTTCCTCAAACATTGTAAGGGCCTGCTCTTATTCATGAATAGGTAGTTTCTTTATTAATGCATCTGATTCCGTGTATTATTTTATCTCGGCGCTGTCTCTATGCTCTGCACTTAATCTGCACATCTTAATAATAATAAGGCCCTGCAGCAGCCTGAAAGGAGGGTTAATGAGCGGAAAGAGATCAGACACTGAAAGTCAAATATCGTTGCCAATTAATAAGTTCACCCGGACAAGATTTAATATAACTGGTATTAGGATTTAAAAAATATGCCGAATTATAGTCCTCATCACTAATCTAATGTCACCCCACACGTGCCCTGTTGCAATTTTTTACCTATGTAAATCAAAATTCATTCTTTGGAGTTCTGTACAAAGGTAAGGCAGAGAAGCACAGAAATTACGAATGCACAGAACTGTAAAGCCTCTGACGCTCGACAACAGTAAATGATAGTTTGTGAGTTTGAGGACTGCTTGTGTGTTTTTGCAAAAAAGTCAGTCTCATTTTTCTTGAGCGGTATTGCACGCACTTTGCATGAAAAAAGACGCACGTTTTATTCATTTCTTGTCTCGATGATCCTATTATCAAACTAACAATTTCAATATTTTCCCATAATAGCAATCAAGACAAAGAGAGAGAGAGAGAGCGTTAGAATATAAGTAAGCTCAGTAAAAAAATTGATGATGGAGCTCTTGATGTCTTAATGACAATGTTAATCATGCTAAAGTTACGACCAAAGCTGACCATAATAAATTTCACAATATCTTTAAATGACACCCAATGAAAAAAGTCTCCTTCGTTTCTCCTGTTGCTCCCTTTGTAATTTTATTCCGTTTTGTTGATACGACATAAAAAGATTGGATCGAGATTATGATTAGGTGGCATTGGGGATCCTATTGTGCTCTCTGCTTCAGCTTCACCTGTGTTTGCTCATGTACAGATAAAGGAGAACAAGTTCATATTTCACTTGAGCCGCCATAATTGTAATCAGTGCAATATCATTATGACAAATTTGTGCCAAGATATGAGAACAAGAGAATAGCTCGTCGATGACGGCAGAAGTTTTGTTAACTCGCAGCCTGTCATGTTTAGAATAGCATCATTCACGTATAATTCCGTCGTAATAGAAGTTGCTTTTTATTAGGCATGTATCTACACGGTACAAATACATACACTCCGGATCGATTTTATTTCATACTTGATACTGCGTGGAAATTCCCAGTCACCGGATGGATGATCTTGTTAGTTGCTAAATTAGATATATACATGATTCACAATACTAACTAATAAATACAAAATTAAAAGTTAGCTGAAAAAATAAACCTGAAATATATACTAAAAGTTAGATGTCTCCAAGTCTGATGAGGAATAAACGTATGTACAAAAGGATTCTTGAAATGCCAGGAAAATCGGTGCTAGGGTGTATGGCTTCGTATTTACAGCTCTGACATAGAAATAAATTGTATACCTAATAAATAATTTCTCGGAGCATTTGGGATTTTGTTGAAATCTTGGTTGTCATAGAAATACTCAGATATCCGGTCTCAACCTCAACTTGTTCAAAATAATTTCGTCTCCACGGTCTTGAACCAGCCTCGATGACATGTCATAAGTCTTGTTCGTTACGTTAGTAAAAACACGTCGTTCTATTTTGCAGATTCGGCATTCCTCTTACGGTATCAAAACGAAGACAATGTGTTAGTAAATTACAATCAAATAAAAGAACACTTGAAATTCCGCACAGACATTCATGACTTCATGGTCATGCCACATCCTCAAAGAAAATAGTGAAGTTACAATTACAGAGAGAGGCAGGCTCTCAGGAGAACTCCAAGAAGTGATAGATGATATATTGCTACATACAATGAAGGCTTGTATAGCCATAATACAGATTAATAATGCAAATACACGAGTGTAACGACAAGCAGAGGAATAGATAGACTATATTGGCTCTCACAATTCCGCCAAACTTGTTTGCAATTTATGATAATGAAGAGTGGCGGTGATCAAGTGGAGAGAAGGATTAGGTTAGTTAACAGGTATTCATGACTCAATATCCTAAGTATTTACCTAAAAAGCTCGCAGAAGAGAAAAGAACTTTGTCTTGTTGGAATTTCCTTGTCGTGAAAAATAAAACTCTGGCTTTGTTGATAAGCTTGTTCACTGCGGGATGACTGCAGCGACGTGACACTAGACAATAATATAAATTGATGAGTGGAAAGTTCTTATCATTTTATTGAAACAGAGAAATAATTTTGATTTTTTGCATAAAAAGTTTTTGACCAAAGGCCAATTATATTCACATAAAGAGTCGGTTAATTATTTATTAAATCGTTGATTTTTTAAACTTAATACTATGTTATTTGTAGCATTGAAGCACAGGCCACGAATAATGAGTCGGCCATCCAATGTCATATACTGGAACGTGGGACCATAAAAAGTTCTTAAGGTTGTTCCCTAGGAATTTCACATTTCTTTTGCAAATTACTTAAATAACTTCCCTGCAAGAGCCCAAAAGAATTAAAATATGATTGGGCTAATTAAATCTTGGTACTTTTAAAACTCGTGTTTATCTTTCTGAATAGTAACTATGGGGCAAATATATGGTAGAAACATTAACTCGCATTCTAAAGCTACTTTTAGCTTGTTAGGACTTTGGTTGTATCTGTCATCTGTCGGTAAGCTATGTACATATGTAATTCATTCGTAGGTCATCTTACAAATCAGTAAGGCGAGTCAATTATGCTTTTTTCTTCGAGCATATTTTGCTTTGAGGATCTCCAAATTATGCTTTTTATGCTCTAGCATGTTGCTTACAGACAAAACGTTAATTTTTGACACCCAAACTCACAATTTGCTCTGAATTTATATAATAAAATTAGGTTTGTTACCTTGTATGGCTTAAAATACATTATTAACTTCTTGGAATCCCTCATTTTGCGCACTAGCAGGTTAATTAAACTATTGTGTTTAATACTGTGGGTGAACATATAACTTTGTGTAAGTTACTTTATGCATGACTGAGGTGAATATAATATACATTGGTTGAAACGTATGATTTACTTCCGAAATTGAATAAAACAATGCTTTGTATACAAAGCATTTTAGCATGTTGTAAATCACAATGGCATTTTAAAAATAATGAAATGAACGGTGTGATTCCGTAAGTAGATTTTAGGGAAACAGACGACATGTGTCGATGTAAAAGTCGTATCTCATGCATATAAAATTATAGATACTATTTTATTTCAAATACAAAAGGCTCAAAAACACAATTTTTTAAAAGAGTTAGTGAAATTTATGTAGAACTTGGTTTAAAATCTAAAATTTTAGGCCAAAATCTGAAAAAATCGTGCATTTTATGCTTTTTATGCTCCAGTTGACAAAAATATGCTTTGATGCTGTAAGATGAGCATTTTATGCTTTTTATGCTTTTCGCTCTGAAATAAAATTAGTTTTTCGTACCAAACTTTGTCTCCTCTATCCGAATATAGTAGCTACCGATAGTCTAAAATCACTTAGAAATTTTTATGCTTTTTATGCTTTTGACTCGCCTTAATGATGATGAATGTTTTCAATTACAGGCTTGATTTTTATTGGGGCAACTAATCATTTTTCAGGAAATCAGGAAACTTTTTTGGGTATGTGCCGAAATTGTAATTCCGAAGCGACAAAAAAGCTCAAGCGATACAAATACAAACTTACATAAATACGGTTGAGGCAAATGGTAAAAAGGACAATGCTACGAATTATTTTTCATTTCCATAAAATTTGCATATACTTTAAATTTCATCAAACACACGGTAAAATCAAAACCTGCAGTGAGTCTCTTTTTGCAGTTCATCATTCCCATGGCGTTCGGGATGTGCTCAACTGCTCAAGATGAAGAAATCAGGACTTTCCTGACACAATTGATGTTCTCATGTTGTAGCACCTACCTGCTAATTGAGAAGGTGTGAAATGTGAACGACTCGCAATAATCAAAATAAAAGGTGCAAAAGAGAGAGAGAGAGCCCAGTAGCACACTGAACCCTGAAGTCGACGAAAAATGATTTTTAAAAAAATATTAAGCCATGAAATATTTCATCAACCTGTGAAAAAAGGATTTCGCAAAATACAAGCATGTGCATATATGTCCACCTAAACATTACGTGTCCAAAATTTGGACCGGATAATACCGGCACTAACTCTACGCTCTAGCGCATCACTATACAAATTGTAAAATGGTGTCGTTACTACGCAGAAGTCAGTGATCTCAGTATGCTACGAAAAAGTAACGAATTTTTTTTAAACGAGTGAAAACCGTTGATTTGCGAAAACGACAAGTTTAATTAAACTTTTATTTAGGAAGGGAGCAAATGTTTTTGTCGAAAAATTGACAAAATTTTGAAATAAAAGTCAACACAAGTTTTCTCCAAAAGGTTAAAAGTTGGGAGAAATATTTAAAACATTTGGTTAATTATTCAATCTAATTTTTCAGCATCAACAAGTCACATTTTCAGGGAAGTAAATCTGTGACTAGTATTTATAAAAAGTGTTGGTTAAGACATGTCACAAATTTCTACTATGCGATATAAATATATCTATTTTAGGTGAGAAATTTTATTTGCATTTCAAAAACCCTCAAATGGCGTTTGCTTGAAGGACTTAAATATAATATCATGTATTTTTATGCATCTACCTTCAAAAAAGTCGTAAAAGTGCCCTTTCAGAAATAATTGCCGGTTTCAAGTTTGGTCTTTCATCAATCATCTCTCTGTCGAAAAAAATCTGTAGGGAGCCGTGATGATTCAAATTACTTATCTTATTTATCTCCTCCTTTCCCCCATCACATATCTCCATATGTACACGCATTTGCTTCACTTTTAACGTTTGAAATATTGCTGCAAAGTCGGCTTCGAAGGTTTAGACTCTTGCATAAAATTACTTAAAAATTACGACATCACCGGCTCAAGAAATGAAAGCGAGGAAAAATGAAAGATCACATTACTATATTGCATACCTGCAAAAATACATATTTACATAAATGTCATCAGTGGGATGGCGCATAGCAGAGTTGGGTATTTTCCGAATCGGATGGGGAACAGATTTGTCCCATGAAAAAATCCGAAATCCTCTTACCGGTCAAAATGGTCGGCTGAATACACTACATTATTAGTCTCACAATGCCCCAGCCATCAAGTTTTCCCCCTTTTTGCATTATGGATGTGGCATTTCAGTTTTTGGGTTGTTTTGGGCAGCGAGGTTTAAAACGTCCAAAACGGCTTTTGGACGGAATTTTACCGGTTTTCAACGGTTTTAGTTTTTCCCTCATTCCAACCCTGGTGCGAAGGGAGGATGGGTGTATGAAACTTATGCATTGCCCAAGATGAGTACATTACGTCATTTTCCACATGACTGTCCTAAGTGCAATAAAATCTGCATTTTTTCGAATTTCGCTTATGTACGTACATATGCGAGGCGGTAAAAATTATTTGCATTGTTTGAATCTGATATTAGTTTAAGCAGTAAAATGAAGCGCTGATTCTCAGAAGTCAGTAACGTTTTAGGCGCCATTCTAAAAAAAAGATTTACATACTTTGGTACGTTTGGTTGAAAAAATGTGACGGAACTTGTGAACAACCCCATTTGTCTTGAGCGGGTGGAAGCTTTGAGGGAATGCAATGACAGACGATAAAAGCAGTCTGTTTCACACGGTATTGTGTGATAACCGTGATAATCAAGATTTTGTTGTCGATGTGAGTTGTAATGGCGCCATATTTTTTGGCGAAGGAAGGAAAATTCAAATTTCGTGTAGTGCCTTATGGCTCAGCTATTTCTTTATTTTACAATTATATATTTTCCAAAAAATGGTTTGAGCTATTGCAGCTAGGTATTTTCGTGGCGAGTGGTGGCGGTGGAAGATATAGAATGGGAAGAGCTAATTATGAATGAGTTAAAGTTTCTGTGGAATATGAAAGATTTAATTAGCATTTAAAGGGTTGAGTATATAGGAAACATTTTAGATTTTTAAATACCGATAAAATCCGGTAAATACCCTTTTGGACGTCTAAACCCTAGGAGTCCAAAACTTAAATACCATATTAAGCATGGAAAAATGCGAAATCACTATGGCTGGGGCATTGTGAGACAAAGTATGTGATACATACATTAAACGTTTTGGGCAGTTTAGGACATATCGGTCATTTTCTTTAAAACCCCAGTGGGAAAAGCTGTGACGGAAAAAAACCCAAGCCTTTTTCAGATGTCATCTCTAACATACTGCTGGGGGGGTTTTAGACGAAAATTTAAATTCTGGGGCGTAACGATAGGAATAGTGGTGCAATGTACCTGCGTCATCAATTGAAAAATTGAAATATGCAATGGGTTTTAAATCGCAAGCGCCAATTTTCCAATGAGATCAGTCGTTCGTATATACTTCGAATTTTTCTAGATGTTACCAACGGCATATTCAATTATGCAGATGACATATTCATTCCAACATTTTGATTTCCGCTGTCGATTAGTTTATAAAACAACTTCAACGCTTATAGAAATTATTAATCGGAAAGATGTTTGACCGGCAAAAATATAAACTCCTAAACTTTAACTGATATAAACCGATGGTGTACATATTAATACAATTATATTCTCAAATTATCGTTCAAATAAAAATTCTTTTTCCACCACTCCTCGTCTACCTGGGAACCAGGAGAATTCCAAATTTGCCACCTATTATCAATGTTGACCTTGACATACCGAAAAATGAAGGACTACCAATTTATCAATAAATATTGTTTGACGATGCAAATACATATTTGATCCAGTGGGCATTAGTTTCCAGATACCTCCTCATACGCGAAAGCTTACTTAACGCAAAGTTTACAGCAACAGCTTCGAGCCATTCAAACTTTTGAAAAAAAACAGCTTCTAAATCGATTCAGGCCTGTCTTAAGTACCAGCTTTTCCTCGACAGCCAATTCCTTGGAACATAAATAGTCACTTGCAAATACATGTATGAGGGGGTGAAACACGAATTTATTGTTTAAAAATATACGTATGTATGAGGGTTCAAATACCGAATGTGAAACACAAAAGATGATATTTTCGGCCACTTGCATATTTCGGGGCTTCTGCATTTCCAAGTTTTTTTTGCGTTGGTATTTATCCGTCGCCAAAAATTCACACATACACAGCGTGAAGCGATGGATAATTGTGAATATATGTAAAATGTGGAGCACAAAAATATTAAAAGGTTAGGGAAAATACGAGATATACCTAGGTAAACATGAATTTATGCAAATTCATTTTCCAGATTCAATATGTACGTACGTACATGAAAATATTTTTGAACCGTGAAAAGCTCTCAATAATATTTGTTGCGGAAAAAGGTAACATCAATAAATTTAAATGTCAGAGAATATGGTTTGTGCAACACTTATAGCAACGTTTCCTGTAGTTTCCTTCCCCCTTGATCTTGCCAATTTAAGAAAATTTGAAAAAGGACAAAAATTTAACTTGATAAAGAATGCCAGACCGAATTCACATAAGACATCCAAAGAATATTCAGAAAATAATTTTTCAATTGTTTCTCGAATTTTAAATCACTCTTCGTTTTCGTTCAATTTCGGCTGTAAAATTATTAAATACAGCAGCACTTTCAACATACAAGCAGATTAATCTTCAAGTAAACTTGAATCTGACTTTGGAATTCTTAGCCTCAGTCTCATTCGCAAATCCTCAGTAAGATATGTATTCCCAATTCCCAGCATTTACTTAATTTACAAATAGAAATCAGGAACGAATATCAAAGCCAAGACCAAATTTTTTTCACCAGGAATTTCCCCTTCAAACTTTAAAAAACCTTCCCTTCTCTTCTTCTTTCGTTATTTTTCTCCGTGTCATTGTCACTTTATCTCATCCTCCATTCTCCATCCTCCATCCACTAACTGAACGGCTGGCGTGATCTACGCATTAAATATCCAAATAATGCAAATTATAATGTTTACACAGCGTAAAGCTCGCATCTCATAGAAACATGCTCTCAGGCTTCAGGCTTCTGGCGCAAAGCCATTCATCACTTTCCTAGGCAAAATTCTTCACATTCTAAGTTCGTGATTTAAAGCTTACGTAATGTTCATAAGTAAACTTGAACAATAGGGTTACACTCAATAAATTTTACTGTTGGTAATTACCGGTAAAAACTAAAACTAAGGTACATATGTAAATATGCAAGTAGCATTTCGAACGGACCAAAACCCCGCTGTCCAAGACTCTAATGCCATACCCTAACACAATGTTAGAGGTAGGAAATATTTTAGAAAACCGCCGGGGCATTGTGAAACGACGATGTCATGGAGCTGCCAATTGCCAATTTAAGCGTGGAAAATCTGGTAGAAAAAAACTGTCCAAAACCCTAATGTCATATACACAATATGAAAAGCCAAAACCCAGCTATCCAAAATCGTCCAATACTCATATGTCATACTATATAAAGCAATCTAAATGGTGGGAAAAACCTTTGGAAACCCACCGGGGCATTGTGAGACAAAGAAGTCATGGAACTGTCAATTGCCAATTTAAACGTCAAAAACCTAGCTGGTTGAAAAGCTGTCCATAAAAAGCCAATGTCATATTCGCAATAGAAAAAGTGGGAAAAACTCAACGGCTGGGGCATTGTGAGACAAATAATATAATGCATTCAGAGGACGTTTTCCACAGTTCCACACATTTTGGATTTTTTCTACATATAGAAAGAATGGGTTTCACACGTCCCATTGGAAACAAGGTGTTTGGATGGGAAATGCCCAACTCTCTCTTTAAAAAAACTTTAAAAATCCTCAGAAAAGGACGGATTCAGAGTTGAGCTCGTCAACATACGTATGTACATTTCATCTCTCGTGAATATCTGAGTCTCAAAACTTTTTGCTCCTTGAAGATTTAACGAGCTATTGTCCCGTCCTTCCCATGAAAGCTCTTGAAAAATCTTTCTGTGTTGACATTGCATTCACAATTCACGAAACATGATGATGAGCAGAACTGTGTTTGAAATGTGGAATTTTGAGAGGAAGACGATGGCATTCAGCGTTTGAAAAGTTGAAGACTCAGAGTTGGCTTGAGAATGTGTAAACAGAGGTAAAAATGGGAAAGGCAAAAAACAACTAAAAAAATTGTGTAATCGTAGATTCGTCAAAAACCACTTATGTACATACACACATCTGTCCAAAAACGGCAGACCTTGTGAAAAAAAAATCCGTCTTCATTTAAACTTAAACATTTATAAATCGCAATAGTTTTTTAAAAAAAGCTAGTTAAAAAAATTTGTTTCAATTAAAATCGACATTGGTGATAAGAAATGACATATAGTCACTTTTTTGGTGTCGTTCGATCAAAAAATTACAGAAAGTAGATGTGTGTGAAATGTTTAAGTGGCCTCGATTTTGAAAATCGAGGGTTTTATTTAAAGATATTACCACCAATTTTTGTTTCCTTTCATGTTAAACATCTTGCGACATAATTAATCTGCAGATTTCATAAGAGCCCATAATACGACATTTTAGCTTTAAAACAGACTAAAATTTTTACTAAATATCCCAAGTAGTGCGATTTATGCCACTAGCAACATTCGGTTCAAACTAATTCTGCAGCTGAAGTTAGACACCCTTTGTAAACCCATTTTGCAAATATTGACCATCAACTTGATAATGAACGTCTTTAAAGACAGTCAACAATTCTTGACCCTGAGAAACTATATTCATTTAGTTCGTTTCGACGTTCTTTTTATGCATAAAATATTTTAACAGAAGAAAAAAACTTCTTCATGTCCATTAACTCTCCCATGCCTATCCCATATTTACATAAAATCAACTTCAACCCATGCAAAAAGGCAGCCCCAGCTAAAATTATCCAACTTCATTTACCATTCCTAACCTCAGTCATCTCAATTTTTCTGGAGAAGTGGAGAAAATCACAGAATTTGCGAGTAAACCAACTACAGTTCATTTGGAAGGTTCTTAGCTGCAAAAAAATCTATCTGATTTGCTAGGAAATTGGAAGAAACCTTAATTTTGCAAATATTGGCAGATGTTAAATTTAAAAATATTTCGTTTCCAACGGAATCTAAAAACAACTGGCCAAAACCCCAGTGTCGTATGATGTATGACCAACGTAGGAAAAACTCAAAATGGAAATAATGCCATGATTCGGCAATAGTTTAGGACAGGTTGTTTGCTTTCTGCCTTATTGCCACAAGACTTTTTCCCATACCCAACCGGCAAAATTTATGGTGGGAAAATGGCAGCAGTGTCCAGTTAAATTTGCTGAATTACAAGTTGTGGCAGCAATATATCCAAATATCGCAATCAAAATAATTAGCCGATTGAAAAGCTGAATGTCAAAGTGGGGAATGAAGGAGGAAAAAATTTATTGGCCGGGGCGATGTGGGACAACTGACTCAATTCATTTAGAAGGAATTTTGCTCCGTATTACTTCTTGCGAAAAAAAGTTGTTTTTCATCATTCCGGTGGTAAAACCTTGAGATGAGCGTAATCCCATCTTTTTTCATCAAAAATGTCTAAATTCAATGAATTCAAAGGACCATGGCACCAAATCTCGGGATTATAATTAAATCACGGCGTAATGTCTATTTTCCTTCCAAAAACAGATATTCATAGCACGCATTATTTAAGGAAATTCCTCGTCCGTAATTGAACAAATTGCGAATTGTCATTTATCACCTTTCCCAATTTGAAAACGACAACCCAGCGTATCCCGTAAGTCCTCAGCTCTGACAAGAAAAGTCCTTCAGCGGCCACTCATCACTCATCCATCCTCTATCCCACCTTTCTTTTACACGAAAATCTTTAAGAATTTTGTTCGTTATGCATGTGCTAAATTGCTCAACAGCAAACAAACTCCCAACAAAGATTGCCCGTAACATCGTTCCTCTTGGGTAAGGAGTCTCTGACAAATTAATTTCTCACTTTTTTCATTGTCAGCCTTGCACATATTCACAAATCCATGCAGATATATACACATACATACACACGCATCCACAAACAAATGCAAATTAAAGGAATTTCCATCCACAATCAAAGTAAGCACAACATATTCCAAATCAAAAATAATTTCATCGAAGCTTCTCCACCAAAAAACTAAAATCCAAAACAAGAAGTGCATCATCCAACCACTCGGTCCTTCCCCAAGGCCCTTCCGACCCGCTGACCCACTTCTCTTGAACTAAATTCTCTAAGCATATGTAAGTTACTCGTCTCAAACCAAAAAAAAATGCCTTTTCTCGAAAGCTATTTCCTCATCATTGGAAAAACACAGGTGTACATGTGCACATGATGTAAGAATGTGCGCAGGCGCATCTTACCAAAAAAATTTTTTTCGATAGGCATTGAACATTGAATGTTGAGCATTGAATGAGCCAAAGTTGAATGCAGAATGCTGAAAGGACGCAGTTGAGTGGTCAGTGGTCACTTAAAAGGGCTTACTTTAATGCTGCTAAGTATGCAAATGACTGCAGTGAACTCAGATTATGGTTTTTATTTATTATGGTTATTAGAGGATATTGTTATCATCTTCATCTCTCGTTTTGGCGTTTTATGGGGATGATGCGGTGATGTAATATTTAAATGAGAGTGGCGTCGTTGTCCACGAAAATTGGTCTGAGAGGAACTATATGCAGATTTAGGGTTTTTTTGGAATACAAAATAATTTTATTTGAACAGATGGTCTTGCACGTACCTACACAAAATGGTCTTTCAATCTTCTTTGCGGGGAAGGATGAAGGATATTGTTCAAAATCCCTCCGACATTTGTTGCAACAAAGGACCTGATTGAAATAAAAAGAAACGTTTTGAAGACATTGACGCACGGAAAGTCATCAGAAAATGGTTTACTTTGTTTATGTATCGTCAAAAATCGATTTATGACCAGTTTAGGACCAATAGAATATTCATGATAATATTTGGAGGTTGGTTCCTAAGTTACCAACAATTAATGAAAAATCGGTTTTATCTGTCATTTTTTCCACAAACAAGGCTGATTTATATGTAAAAATTTGTGAGCGAAAAAATAATCAGCTATTTTCCGCAAAAATGAAAAAAAAGTTTCCCGTGATAGGTTAGGAAGCTCTAATGACTCTTGGAGGAACAATTACAGAATCCTAAATTGTTCTCATGCGACAGATGACAGGTGCACGTTTCTATGTAGAAGCAGAATATAATTTCAATCACGGATGTACCAATAATTTCTGTTATTAAGTTATTTGGCATGTGAAAGATTGCAAACGTTTCAAATATCGTAAAGGCAAAAGCGTAAAATTATTTTTATATGTAAATCAATCCTACATTCATTTTTAAACCATTTAGGCAACTCCAATTGCGGTTTTCGCATTCTTGTTTAGGACATTTTAAACGCATTTCAGGAAAATATTAGAAGATGCAAAGATGAACTCATAAAAATTTTGTCAAGTTGTAGCTCAGATATTGTTTCCCTTTTGCATTTCGTCAGGGCCACGAACTTGAATAACGTGCGAAAATAGTGTCTGGGCCGATAATAAGTACACATAAGCCCAATAATCGTGGCCCAACAACATTAAAAATTAAATGGGAAACTGAGTGGCCAGTCGGCAGTCAGAGGCCTTTGTTTTATCGTGTTCTGTCCTATAGTCGAAGTAAAATATTTTTGTTGTGAGTTATCAAATGCTAAGGAGCCTTCGTGCAAAAAAAATTGATATTTTAGTGGAGGCTTGCATGCTTGCAGCAGTTCTCAATTTCGCAGGCCTCGTCATCAACAACCCTCGGCTGTGGGCTCCTTGATCATGAAAAATAGTTGTATGAATCATGATAATGTGGTTGAGGCTGAAGGGAACATGGTTTGACGGACATGAGATGGAAGACAGAATAGCCGATTGTTGGAAAAAGTGACAAAAGGAATTATCATTTGAAGCAGGTGAATTCGACCGGGTTGATGAAATAACTTGAAGTGATGGTAATAGAAATCATTGGGGAGTTACAAATCCTTTACCCAAATCATATGAAGATTTGGTGTCATATTCATCAAATTTGAAATTCTCCACGACACACATCACTCACATGCAAAATTGCTCTTGAAAACAAAAAAACAATATTAACGGCTCTTGTTAATAATTCCAATAGCGCAAGGGCAAAAATTAAATACGTATATGGCATAGGCCATACGAAATCGGACCAGTGCCAAATAGCCCCAAAACCCACTTTGAACGCGATTTGCGACCAAATTAATGAAACATTTAATTAAGCCAATAATTTATCTGGGGTTTTG
>JAHZMY010000273.1:0-11488 GCA_027743915.1 Seira sanloemensis
CTTTTGAGGACGTGCTCAGGAATCTAGACAGCCAGAACCAGTCATACTGAGCACTTGTGAAATAAAATGAAGCACCTTATCAAGGGTGATACAGAGTAAAACTATTTTTTCACCTCGGACGCATCGACTTCTCGAAGTCGGTATCCATTTCTGGATCCAGACTTCACTTTGCTGTTCATGCGGTCGTAATCCCGAACATCCTCAGGAGCTGGCGTGGACCGTTTCTTCGTCTTATCCTTCTTCTTCTTCTCCGGAGACGGGGAAGGTAAAATTTCTTCGGACCTTCTAGACCTTGGAACAATTTGGGTCAACTCTTGTGAATTTTCAAAAAAGTCATCCTCCTCCTGCTCTTCTTCGTCAACATTTTCCATGAGCTGATTAACGTCAATAATTCTCTCATCCTCCGAGCTGGCTTCGTCGTCGTCTGACCCTAAGCCCTTTTTGTGCTTCATGACGACCACTTTACTGCTACTACTACTTCTCAACTACTACTAAATACAACAAAAACAAGCTGACGCCAGCTGATAATCACTTGAATTCAAACAACAAACACTGTTGCGTCCCTTTTCAATCAAGGATTAAATTGCAATCACTTAATTTTTGTGTGTTTTAAAAAGTGAGACGAAGTAACTTTGCTTTACTAAGACTAAAACAACTTGTGACTTGCTCACATTTCTTCTACCTTACATTTTCATGTGAGACAATTTAAGAGTTTCGCGGTGCACTTTAACTGCCTCAAATATTCCCCCATCCTTCCCTAACTTAGCTCTACTCGTAAAGTGTGACCAACTTTGGGAACGGCCTGAACAAGAGAATGGGCCAATGTGAAGGAAGCTTAAAGGTAAGCAAACACACGTTATGCATGTATTGTTATTGCCTGCATTCAGAATTGAGAGCGAGACAAGTGCTTTTCTCATCTACAATCTATAGGCCTAAACATAAGTTCTCACTTTTTGGGTGTATTCCACGATTTGCACAGCTCCATGCAGACAAGTCCATATAAAAGTCCAGCAACGTAGCAAAAAGGTTTCTCTTTACAGATGAGCATGAAAGATAAAGCTGGCTTTATCATGTGGAAAAGTTTTGCTGGTGCTATAAATAATAACTGAAACTAAAAGATGAGAACCTACTTCATTTAGCTGAAGAGACTACCTTTAAAATCAACAATATAGAGAGATTTATTTAAATGCATTCTCGCTAGCTCGTCCTTTTGTGGGATATAGAGAAGGCGAACGCATTAAAAGATACGCATTTTGCTTGGAGAAACTTATCGTCGAGACCTGTGCCGTGTTAAATGCTGTGCATTTGTTAGCTGCAGAGTTTAGGGCAGTGCCCGCTTTCAATCAGCTAACTAACGATTCTCTGCCTGGATATTGATTGGGAGAGTGGAGCAAGAATCATATATCAAAAGTTCTTTTTGTGTGATATTTTTTGTAAAAATTTTATTCAAACTCTGAAAAATATAATTAAAAGTTTTCTGCGCTCAGGAAAACTGTGAGTGTTTGATTCAGGAAGGAAATTGCTCATCGAAAAGATCAAACATGTCGAGTGAGTACTGGCTAATTTCTATTCCTGGGGATAAGACACCTGCGCAGGCATACGAGGTGTTGAATAATGCCACCAGCAAACAAAACAGTTTGTCGCAGAACTTCAAGTTCCCTATACCGGACTTAAAGGTGACATTATCTTTATTGCTCTGCATTATGACTGCTTTGAAGCCTTGCAAATATGTGGACGTATGCAAATGACTTTTTCATAATGTCTTGATTTAGGTTGGCACTTTGGATCAACTGGTTGGTCTTTCCGATGACCTGGGCAAGCTCGACACATATGTGGAAGGGGTCACGAGGAAAATTGCAAATTACTTGAAAGAAGTACTGGAGGATCAGAGGGATAAATTGGCAGAAAATTTGCTGGCAAATAACTGTAAGAAATACTAAAAAGTCATTCATGGGTGTAGTCTGGGGTAATATGGTAAATACGGGTTTTCAAATGAAATATTTGCGCAACAGTGGACCTGTCAACATACGTCACCAAATTCCAGTGGGATGCCGCCAAGTATCCGCTTAAACTGTCACTGAGAAACTTGTCCGAAATCATGGGAAAGCAGATTGGGCACATTGAGGCAGATCTGAAGACCAAGTCCACCACGTACAATAATCTCAAGGGCTCGCTGCAAAGTTTGGAAAAGAAGCAAACGTAAGTTTGTCTTTTACATCTTATCATTTTCAACCTCCTCCTTAAAATGCAGTTTCATAGAAAACAAATTTTCTTTTTAGTGGGAGCCTGATCACCAGAAATCTTGCTGATATTGTCAAGAAGGAATATTTTGTGCTAGATTCGGAGTACCTGGTCACGTTAGTCGTCGTTGTGCCCAAGTAAGAGATGATACTAACTAAAAACTAAATTAGGCTTAACGCTTCAACGATATACTTGTTAACATTCATACTTCAACCTCCACAGAATGAATTTCCACGACTGGGAAATGAAGTACGAGAAACTAACGGACATGGTCGTTCCTCGCTCGAGCAAACTAATTTTCCAAGATCAAGAGCATGGTCTTTTCACGGTTACATTATTCCGCAAAGTGGTCGAAGATTTCAAGTATCACTGCAGAGAAAACAAGTACGACTTTCTCAATTTTAATGAATTTTGCAGTAATTATGGAGCTTTTATTTTAAATGTACTTTTTGTGCAATTTTTTAATAATTTTAATTATCTTTTTAAGTATTCTTTCCCCGATGCTTTGACTAATGTATGCACTTTTTCTTTATTAGGTACGGCCTTCCTGTCAACTTCCAAGCTGTCCTCATGCACCCCAATAAGAAATCAATCAAACGGTTGAGGGAAGTCCTGGACAATCTTTACTCGCATTTAGATTCCAGCTTGGGATCGGGTTCCAAATACCAAGAGGTAAAAGTTAAAATTGACCTTTTATTCTTCTTATTGTATGACTTGCTACAATTTAATTATTGGTTCGTTTTAGCCAATGGATATGCCGGGACTGGTATTTGGCCAATCAGAGTACTACCCCTACGTATATTACAAAGTAGATATTGACATGGTGGAACAACAAAAGAATCTTTAAAGAATCATTTCTATTCCATTGATTGTCGTAGTTTACTATTGACAGAAAGTCGAAAGAGAATCATTATTTTATCATCAGCACATTTTATTTCCACTCTTGATTCTCTTGGACAAATATTATTGCAAGATAAGTTCGAACTCAAAAACAAAGTTGTCAAAATATATGTTTGTACATTCCAAATTTTATGTACTTTCCGTCTTTTAATTAGGCTCATCGAATGAGTCTTGTGAAGATTATTATTACATGTCGATTGATGGTGAAGGTTATCTTACCAAAACGCGTCTACTTTTTTAGTTCTAGTCTCAGAACATTAAACAATTCAAATGTTACAATAAAAGGATGTACATAATGATAAAGATTATCAAACTTTACTTGTGATTCAAATGTCGTCGGAAAAAATCTGTTTTATGCATAAACATTTAGCGTAATTTGAAAAAAAAATATTGAGCAAGCTAATATATAGAGAAAAAAATATATGTCAATTTAAATATGTGAACAAATAACGTGATATAGTAAAGTTAAAAGCGCAGTCTTAGTAGTTTATAATTTGTTCGTGTCTATCCCGTTTTACTTATTTATTTGCATCTTCGATGAATCGTTTTCGTTTCTGCACGCAACTATTAACAATCTCTCTGGCATTGTTTCAACACAGGGAAAACCTGAAAATATTATACTTTTTATTTTCCCTTGGCTTTTGAAACGTCTTCTAAATTTCTCAGTGGACTCGGCTGGCCTAACAAAATTCTGATAAACTTAACCTAAATGAATTCGGCAAAGATAGTCGAAGAAGGTGGCGGAGATTTACCTGGATTCTTAATCGGGCCTGTTGCAAGCCATCACGTCGAAGAGTCGTCAACTTGCTCCCTCCACTCCATCTCGCACCATGACGAGCGGAATTCTTCCATCGACTACCAATTCCAGTTCCACGAGGTCCTCGGCAAAGGCGGCTTTTCCAAAGTGAAGCGCGCGACTCACAAAGCAACTGGTGAAACGTTCGCGGTGAAAATCTTGGACAAATCGAAAATCGAGGTATGGGCTCTGCTCGCAATCCAGCTATCAGCAAAGCCATAAAATTGACTTTCCTATAAACATTTTATGAAAATGCACGAAATACCTTTCGGTGTAGAATGGCGAATTTCCGAGAGTAATCCTTGAGATTGAGACCTTGGCATCCGTGAAGCATCCTTGCATATGCAAATTACACTCTGCCTTCTATACCAGCACCAAGATCTACATGGTCATGGAATACTGCTTCACCGATCTCTACGAGTATTTGGGTATGAACCTATGCATTGTAATACCACGTACCTAAAATGCCTGCTCTCACGTCTCTCACACACATTCATTCCAAAAGACTTCAAAGTATTCTGTAGAACTTTATGTGTGTCACACTTTTCACGGAGAAGTTTTGTATGCCCTTGAGGAGAAATTAATTAGCGAGCAGAGTTTCAAACAATATCCCTCATTACATTCCATTATACTCACACACTGACCCATTGTCTTTGTGTTCGTTAGTCAAACTGGTGAAGCCGATGCCGGAAGCTCGAGCTTGGAAAATATTTGTTCAACTTTTGGCGGCCATATCACATCTCCACTCTGTCGGGATTGTTCACAGGGACATTAAACCTGTAAGTTGATACCTATTACCTACACATACACATATGAAAACTCAATTATCTTCAATGAATCAAAAGAAGCTTCCGCTCGAAAGACAATAGACTTTCTACACATACCCCATTCGGTTCAGACACAAACTTTCTCTTTCTCTCTTTACTCGAAAGAGCAGGAAAACATTTTGCTGACGGGAGACATGAAAATCAAATTATCAGATTTTGGCTTTGCGGCAAAAATACCTCAAAATCGGAGCCGCCTGCTGTCAACTTACTGTGGTCAGGCGAACGAAATAAACAAAGGCTTATTGAGAAAAGTTTCTTCGTAATTGCCTTTCAATGCTTTGCCTCTCAATAATATTATCTTTCCACTTACCAACTTTTCTCAGGCTCATTGGCATACGGCGCTCCGGAAGTTCTCTCTGGGATCCCTTACTGCGGCAGGAGGGCCGACATCTGGTCACTTGGAGTGAATCTGTTTGTGCTGCTGTCAAACAGACAGCCCTTTGCTTCCAGGAAACTTAATGAAGTTAGGGCCCGGATTTTGGTGAGGAAAGCAGAGAGTTCTGCTCATTGATTAGATTAATTTCGTGTTGATGTTTTGTTGTCTTTCTATTGTTTTCTCTAATTATATGTACCTGGTTGCTGCTCACACAAATGATGTAAAGGATTGTGTTATCTCATCTCTGCCTTTCCCTTTCAGACGGGTCGCGTTCAGTTCCCTTGTCACTTGGGAAAGCGAAGTTGTAATCTCATTACCAGAATATTGCAAGTCAATCCAATCCAGAGGCCGACTACACTTGAGTTGTGGACGGATCCGTGGATTCTGGAGAGGGATCCAACGCAGCTATTTAAACAGTTGGGGTATAAAATCTCCCCAGAGCATTTGTACATCTGTAGTGAATCGACTACAGAAGAGACGTCTGCTGAAGTGGCGACACATAGTTATAAGCCCGTATGTGCTTGCCTCAATTAATAATTTTAATCAGTTTTTGCCTCTCGTAATTAAGACTGAATTGCCTTTTAAAAGACTTGCCGAGACGAGCCTGTCCAAGTTGAAATCATTTCAACCCACCGAGCGAGACTCCGCCTTCTTGTCAACTGCATACGGAGAAAGTTGAGAAATCTGCAAGATCTCATATTGTGCTGCCGAAATGAAGACTTGTGAAGATATTAAGCGCAGTAAATCTCTCTTTTTAATATTATGCCAACTTGAACTTTTATAAACGTTCTGGTAATGTCCATTGCATCCGCTCAATTTGGCGTGAATTCAAAATGACTCAAGGTGAAGCACGACTATGAGAATTTACTCTTTGCCTTTTTAATTCAAGTTAGACCATGCAAAAATATGCAAGCCTTTGCAGCCACTGCTACCTTTTCTTTCCCTCTCCTGGAAAGTAACAAAGTGTGGAAGGGAAAATCCCCTAAAGAACAAAAGGACTATACTTTTCCTACCTGGAGGCATTTTATCTGTAGCATCCAATTTATCTTTATTCTCTTGTAGCAGAGTCTCGGCTTCACGTACTTTTAAATATGCCACATTGAACACACATTATCCCTTTCACAATCTCTCGGAGGATTTTTCCATCCATACACATAAGTAGAGCAAGAAAGAAGAGAAAAGCAAAATAGTCCATTTTTGTTTCGTATGCCTACGTGAACAAAAGATCCTTATCACTTTAAGTGCATGCCATTCCATTTATTCCCTTGAAATACATGAAAACGACTAAAGTGGAACTTTGAGGAGAAAACGAAGATAAAGTGAAAGTGAAGCATTTGCTCTAATGCAGAGAAAAAGAGGGTCTTAAGTGTGATTTACGAAGCGTCCTAAGCCACCTCTACATCTTTCCATAGACATTTTTTTCTCCGGGATGAGAATGAATATGGGCTTCATACCAGCCAGGAGATGAGAAGAACACAAGTGGAACATTGTGAAAAATCAACATTAACTCTTGAACAAAGTGAATGAATGAAGAAGTTGGATTAAGCCGGAGTAATGGGTCCGTGCACATTTCGATAGGAGAGGAGATGGAAGGACAGAACTCATTCACCCGAAACAACACTGCGCATGAGGGTACACTCATTAATTTCGTGTTTCACAATAAAACTGCCACCCAAGGACACAATCCTCATCTCTTGAGCAGGCCCACGCAATAAACGACTCGTTACATTACTCTCTACAAAGGGCAATCTCGTTTCATCCTGCGCATTTCGTCAAGCACTTTTACTGAAAGAGCCCTGCTGAAAGAAAGGAAAATTAAAACTGCGTTGCCTGCTTACTCTTTTTTCTATCCAGGTTCATGTACAATTTCTCACCTTTTACTCCTGCCAACGCAGGGTCACAGCGGGAAAGCTTGTTATTTCAATATTGCATTATCCATTTGCCACGACGACGGTCGCATTTACTAAAGTGAATTCTCTTTTTGGCTTACCTATATTGCTCTATAACGGGCAGCATTTAAACTTCATGCAGCTTTTCGATGCGAGTATGCTGCAATACGTGTGGTGATTTCATCCAGCTTTCAGCGGGATGTCTTCTCATTACAACCGAATCATTTGCGTATGCCAAAAAATACACCCAAGTCAAGTTCTGGAAAATGAGAGCAATGCTTATGGACAAGCACAATACGCTTAGCTTCTCGTGGTTATTTTGGGAAAATGAGAAAAAGGTGGAATAGTAATGGAGAAAATCTCTCGTGAAAAATTCATGACACCGCAATGGCAGTTTGTACAAAGCGCTGTGAAACCGCAAGGAGCTCACAAATACACAACTCACTCAAAGTCCATGTGTCTTGGTTTGTGTAACCGAGCCTTTGTTTCCCTTCTTCATTCAAGGTGAATCCATTATGCTCATTTTTGGGCATAGTACGCTTTTGGCTTTATTGAATTGTTTTTGAGCTCGAGCATTTCATTTGCTTTTATTTATTTTATTAGCACGACTCATGAAACCCTTCATCTGAATTTCAACATACAAATCATATTTAACGAACTAAAATCAGGTAGATATTTTTTAATTATGTACATAAAATTCAATGACCAGTTGAGGTAAATAAATGTGGAACTGTTAAGAGAACCTTCAGCAAAATAAAGTCTCAAATTTTTTATTTTGACTCACCTTATTAAGTTTTGCTTGTCTTTTGCCATGAACATATACCCTTGGCTTAGACATTTACAGACTGGCAAGTTGTAATTGGCGGGAACTCGGCATCTTAACCTTTTCCTCGCCATGTGACCAATTTACGAACTAACCCAATAATACGCTCTTGATTATTGCTTTTTTGTTCAACTGAAATAAAAGGGGAATGTGCAGATTTTTATTGAAGGTAAATATGCAAATATAAAGTCTGTAAACAATTTTTATAAACAATCTGTACGAGAAAGGTCGCACACATTTGATTCTTCGTATCATATATATAAATAAAAGGCTTGTAGTATATTTGAATCGTGCCACCTCCCATCAAGGCAGTGCAATATATTAGGTAACATATGTACTGCCTCATTCTCATTCCGAGCCAGGGATGAACCTTTCTCCTATCTCCACCTTCGTTTGCCCCATATTTTCTGCAAAAGTGCATATTTTGTACTTGCACATATAATATGACGGTGGGCACAATTCAACATAAAAAATTCAACATTCTGCAGGAGAAACGGTTTTTGCTTGATTTAGGAGCAGTCAAAATGACTCAAAAGCACGCCATACGACTCCACACACCATTTATTTAATTTAGTTTCGGATGGAGTTCCAGCGTTTGGAAGTCAGTGGAGACGAGACATCTGCTGCATTCATAATACAGCGGAGAGAAGATTCCCGTGTGTACCCAAAGTCTCGTGACTTTCCTTACAGCAAATTACGGACATAACTCATGTGTCCTTAAGATTCTCATAAAAATGGGCGAATAAAATGAACGTTGTGTGTGTGTGCGCGCCTTTCCCTCCATGTCATCGTTTCCTTCAAGACTTGCCTCATTTGTTAAGTATTTATGGCGTTGGCCTCGTGGACAAAAGAGTCAAAGCTAAGTACGTACACACTTTGTACAAAGATGACTGCGACATTATTTCGATATGCACATTATTTATGAGTCGTGCCACGTCATCACCATATGCTCGAGCTTTAAAGAAAAAAGAACAACTTCATTTCTCAACGATTGAATTAGAATGTCACTCACTCAATTTCATAAAAATAAAATTGCGCTCTTTGTTCCCTTTAACTGGCCTTTGCTACATGAGCATAAGCACAGCTTTTGAATTATCAGATAATCAATAGACGCAGGATGCGATGATGAAATAGTAACTTTGTTACAGCATGATTACATCTCACTCTTTTCCTCGTTCAAAATAAAACGCTACACATGAAACATGCCGGAGTGAGAAATCCCTGCAGACGTTTTTAATACTGTCACGCTATCTCACTCTGAAAACTTTTTTTTTCATTTTTGCACATGATTTTTGTAAAAAAAGACATCCGTTTTTTGGAATTCACATCGTAGAGAAGTTTAGTATTCCGTACAATTAGCAAATGTCGCAGGACGAACAGCAGAAGGTATTATGAATGTCGTAATAACTAATTCATTAAAAACTTGCTGGGATGTAGTGTAAAGTTGGTGTTCACGTTTTTATAATAAAGGAGGTGAAAATTGTACGAATACTGCAGAGAACGGAAGAGAAAAGCAAGTGATATGTGGAACAAAATGCTCATTTTTCTACTTGCAACTCTGAAGGTACATGTGTGTAGTAATTCCTGTGGAAAAAATGCTAAACCTTGTTTTCTTTTCACTAAAGACCAGAGAAAAGGAGACACTTTGAGCCAAGTATTTTGTGTAGCAAAAAAAGTCCAGAGAGAGAGAGAGAGGAGTGATGTAAAACACAGGAAATGTCTGCGCTCCCATGATTTCTCATGCAAACGAGGACAGCAGGAAGGAAGGGAAGTGACAAGGAGAAAAAGAGAACAAAGAAACTTGTGTTTTTGCATTGAACGCTGCACTAAAAATTGGGGATTTGGAGAAAAACGAGGGAATGAAGGGGACGTATGTATATCTATCTACTTCTCCTGTGAACTTGCTATTGAGTAAAGAGCCTGATTGGTGCAAGGTTTAAAAATAGCATGTTTTCCTTGCAAAATGCCTAAGATCAATATGGCCAAGCGTGTCTAAGCGGGTGACATGACATGAGAAACAAAGTTGTTTTCATACTTGCCATTTAGAGTCCTCACACATTTGCTTTCTCCAGTGAAAATGTGAGAATTGAAATGTAAAAAAGGGAGAAAATACGAGAAAGCAAATTAAAGCCAGGGTGAGCACTACAGCCAGTACATATCGACATTACATACATAATATAAAGCTTGGGTGTAAAATTGGCTTCCACTTTTTTCAAATCAGTACAATAAATCACATTTTAGGTATAGTCTTGCTCCTTGCGCTACATTGAATTTCTGAGAAATGCGATAAAAAAGGGGAACGGACGGAATGAAGAAATCAATCTTTTCTGCTTTTAATTGTAATGAGGTTGGTGGGCCGGATGGTTGAAGCTGGAAACTGCCCATTACTGCCTAACCTGACATTTTTTCTCCATCCTTTTTGATTGCCATTATCCTTGATTGATTACGAGCTCGACTTTGCACATTTTCACTGGAAAATTAGTTTGGACTGCAGAAACGGGAGAGATCTCCAATTTGGCATCATTTTTCTCCCTGCTATCCTTGAAATTAGTGTAGCCGTAGAAAAACGTTTTATATGGCTTTACAATACCACATGCTATTTACTTTTTCTACAGACTCATCATCCTGATGGACATTGAAAACAATCAGAAATGAGAATGGAAAGGAAGAGGTTCGGTTGGGAAAACACCATGTAGGATTCTCTCTCCCAAAAATGAGCCCGAGAAACTCTATTTTTTGAGTGTTCCAAGCACGCACGAGAACGAAGAAAAGGAGAAAAATGGATGTTTGCTCATTTTCTGTGTACATGACCAGCACACTTACAAGGGCCGTTCTCAAAGTTGCATATCTCTGATTGCTCTTGGCTCCATGTTAGCACTTTCTTTTCCTAAAGAGAATCCAAATATCTTGTTCATTTCATGCACTTGCTCTGAATGACATGACTAGAATGAAATGAAAAATGGTGGAAATGGAAAAAAGTTTCTTCTTTTCCATTTTTTCTTCCACTGCGTCAAAGTATCTTATAAACACTAACGCAGGGTGTGTTGCAGCATACCCCAAAGCCTCCAAAGCTTACACCTAACTCTCAGCCCGGAAGATTTTTCCTACATCTCTAGTTCTTGATTTCCCCAAAACCGCGCCGCAGATGTAACATCATCTCACCTTCACAAATTCTGTCTTTTTGCCACTTTTTTATTACGTCACGTAACTATCTCGAAGGATATTAGGAGAAAAAGTTTTTTTTTCATCATTTACATTTAGGGGGTAATCCGTACATGACGTTAGGTGAAGGACAAAATAAAAGATCAATTACCCTATCGGTGTAGTATTTTAGGGTAAAAGTAAAAAACCTTTCAAAGTCTTGGTTATGTATTTTTGTTATGACGCCTTTACCGAACTCTCCCCATGTCCTTAACAAGTTCGTTTATATTCATCGTATTCAATCATAGTCAAAAGCTGAGCAGAAAAACCTGGTACTTTTCCGGAGGAAATGGAAGGTATACTCATTGTCCTCCGTCCACCTATTTCTTTTTGCTGGAATAATTTACGCAAGCAATTTACATATTATTATTAGGTTATACTTTGTTCAAGCTCTTCAGGAACTTGCTGATATTCCGAGTGTATCCATTTTCCACA
>JAHZMY010000274.1:0-10469 GCA_027743915.1 Seira sanloemensis
CATTTCCAAGTCAAATGCTGTCAATCATGCATTTTCATCAGGCGCTATAAAAGTACCGTCATGCATACAGTATTTGAATCCTCAAACCATTTAACTTGAAGTAAACTACTTAATCATTCCTGATTTTGGGCCATACATTAGCAATGTGCAAAATGATCGTCATATTATAAGTTAAACATGCAGCAAATCAATAACTGCCTCCTCCACGTCAAGACTTTATGCATTAAATGTAAGCTAAATTGAGCAGAAGCTAAGTTTAAGTTTTGTACTTTTGAGATTCTTTTTTCATGCAAGCAGTTCAATTGCTGATAGCAAATGCAAGAAAAGTTGTTCACTTCAGTTTAAAAGGGTCGTCAACAAATGTTTGTCTCGAAGCAAAAGTAAAGTTGGAAAGGAATCTTGAACCAAGCAGGTTTTACGTTTAGGAAAAATAGGACTGTTTTGGAAGGCGCAAGCTCTCCCAATCAAAGTAATACAAAATGGTATAAAAGTTTGTAAAAAAAAGCATTTCGACTCATGTAGTCAACGTATGTAAACTCATGCAGCTATTAAAATATAATGTTCTGCTAAAGTTTGCATTGACCCACATAATGCAGCAAATTCAATTCCAGATCATCTTTGGAACCTTCTCTGGAACTTTTTACTTACTCAGTGCTTTGTATGTGGGCCAAATCTTTTTATCCTCAAATTACGCAAAAATTGTCAACAATAATCATGTTTCAAAAGTTCACCGTCAATTGGCCAGCATCATGACTCAAAAACCAAAATGTCTATGATGCCTTTAACCTTTCAAGTGGAATGAGAGGAAGAAAGATTTTCAGGATAAAAGGGTAGAGGAAAAACTTTTTTTCTCGTTTTACCTGAGCTCGAGTACAAAAATATGGAGGCACGCTATCGCATTTTACTCAACAAACTTTGTTTCTGTGTGTTCAGTGAATAGGAACAAAACAAATTTTATGGCTTATACAAACGAAGTGTGTAGTGAGAGGCTTGTCAAATATTTATCAAGCTTGATAGTATTACAAAGCAAAATATCTATTTCGCCTTATCCAAAAAAAACAGATCTGTGTATCTACTGGTAGCACTTTACCAGATCTTGAAATTTTCAGTTTTTTTTTATATAAAAACAAGTGAATCAAGAGTTTGAACACTTGATGGAGTGGACTTTTTAAAGAGTTATCTCTGATACCAGTTTCCTTAAAAATCTTACCTTGAACTTCTAGCATAGCAGAGAATTGGGTTTGGGAGGCAGGATTTTTGGCAAGGCAGGTGTACCTTTAGTTTAATTAGAACATTTTTCCATATATAATTCAACTTGAAAAGAGAGTGAATCCATGCGTTATTCAAAGAGTTACCCTTACATCCCAGCATGTTCGGCGGAGAGTGAGGAAAATCTGAGAAGGGTTGAGTAAGGGTCAAGGGTAGAGATTTCAATGTGACTCGTCCAAGGATCCTCTTTCCTCAATGCTTTCTCATCTTTGTACCAGCTAAACTCAATTGGCAAGTCCCCCTGAGAGACTCCGCACACCAGACGAGTCATCATATTCTCCCTGAGTCCGTCTTGGAAGAAGAAGGGTTCTATTTTGGGCGGAACTATGGAGAACGCAATACGCCACACGTTCCATGACTTTCTCGTACTTTTTCCGAACCGACCTTCACTTAGCTATACTTACAGACTTTTACAGCCTAAATGGACCTATTTGTTTAAGCTACACACCTTTTGTCCCTCCAAATATTATATTATTATGGTTATTAAGCACCACCTGAAAAAGCACAAGTCTGTCTGACCATTTGTACGATGAAACCTTTGAACATTGTTTGGAAGTATGTACATGTGTGGGTATAGTTGTCTTTTAAGAGCAAGTTTTGTCGTCAAATGACAACAGATCATCAAAGAGCTGTATAAGCGCATTCCACTGTTTGTCTGCATATGCATACACCTGACATTTCCAAATCAGGATTGACTTAATTTGGCATACAAATTTTACATACACATTTATAGTAATAATAATTATTGTATAAAGCACAGCAAAAAAGATGTTCCGACTGGGCAAAGGAGAAGTAACAGGGTTATCATTCCCAAGGTGCTCTTGTATAAAAACAATAATATCGTTTGTATACGCATACCCCAATTACAACATCACATTGAATGCATTCGTTTTGAATATTGCACGCACATTTTTAGGTTTCGCTTTCTAATGCATCATGGTTTCCAAAATTTGATGTGGATTTATATCGGTAATGCCATACACATTGCATAATAAGAACAAATTGAAAAGCCACAAGAGAGGATTGAACCGGCAAAATATATGTCTCAATTCCGTTAGCATCATCCCAAACAATTTATGTCATATAGCCACTTGCGAGGCAAATTTTTTAAGAAAAAACAATGAAAAAATACTGGCAAAATTGTCTATAAGCACAAAAAATCTAGGTAAAAAACTATTAAATTGTATACAAAAATTTGGATGCTTGCAAAAATTTAAATTTTGTTGCATTTCTCGTACCAAAAACCGTGAGTTTGTGGCTCCTCATGGTTTGCCCCGCGTCTGACTTTGCGAAGCAAATGTACTCTCCAGCACTTTTCTCAGTCACATTGTCAATTTTCAAGAGACTTGTGTATGGGTCGGCATTAACAACAGTGAAAGCACTAGTTTTCTCATCGTCATCATGAGAGCCACCCGCAGACCCGATCATTCTCAATATGCCCCTATGACTGCCACTGCTGCCAGACCCTTTCCCAAGAGGTGTGAGGAGTGTTGATGTACTCACGGAAGTTTTCCACGAGGATGGGATCATTGTCCATCGCAGCTCTAGAGGAGTGTCACCTGAGCTAATGGCACACACTAAAGTGAGCCGTTCTCCTTCCACAACTTCACCGCTCTCCGGATATAAACTGAGCCTCAATGGTGCTGCTCTCAACAAAGCAACAATATTGCGTGACAAATTAAGCGTGAAACAGGCTCATGAACAAATTGTGAGACTAGCCTACTTTCAGGCTGTTCCATTCAATGACGTTTTCCGAAAATTTTAATTACCTTGCATCATGATAGACTGATACCGAGTTTATCTCAAAATGATAATAATCATTACTCAACTTTAATACAATATATATTTTTTCTCAATTTTTTTCCCAAAAATAAAATGGCCTATAACCCTCCCATCAAAATATTATTTAACTGCCTCTAGACTTACATTTGCAATCGCCATTATGTTTCACATTACACAAAAAACGAATTATCATGCATTCTCATAAAGATAACTCAAGTACGACTACCCTTTATCCTTGCAAAGATGAAAGCATAAGTATCTTCTTCCCACCAGCAAGCCCATGATAAAAAATGATGCTGTAGAGTTGGATCTTGGCTTTTCCGAGGATCTGAACTGAATAAGAATAAGGACCCGACACTTCAGAGCAATCCCCAGTCGAAATTCATTGATCACACGAACCAAAACCCAAGATCCCAAGAGGAGAGCGCTAAACCGAAATACGTTGCTCCTTTTTCCTCCAACTTTTTTTAATCTCCAAATATTTCACGCTGCCAAAGTTATCTATATTCTTATAGCATAATACTATTTAACTTTTTAAAGTGCTACACATTTTCTTCTTCGTGTGGAGGTCTTGGTGTTGTTAACACTTTTCTCACTTAATGATGCAGCATCCGTTTTCTTCACACGCGCTCTCACTAACAAGATGAATATCTGTAGTTGGTTGAAACCTTTCTTTTTCGCAAACTTCTACTATCCCGTCATATAATATTTACGACTTCTGATATATCTACGTACTCATTCCAATATATATTCTAGCAAAGAAAGTTGGGTCTCGTAGGCCATTCGAGAAAAGTCTGCCTCTACCCCTCGTTATCAACACTCCATATTTTAGATATGATGGCAAACCAGGTCAGGTTTTTAGGAGCAACACGTTTAGATTATCGTTAGGCGCATCACTCTATAAAATGCTGGTCCCTGATGGCACCACTCATACAAATAGGTACATATCATTATTTCTCCTATGCGAATCAACTTTATACGATCACTTACTCAATACGTTGACTAATATTTCGCGGGTTAGCGTTCTACCCTGGTTCAAGTCCAATACACATTTGTACTCTCCAGCATCCGTCTTGTCCACCAGACGAATGATTAACGTCCCGTTCCCAGCGATGCGCTGCCGTTGATTGAACGGCAGCTTTTGGCCATCTGCAACCAGTCCAGGATGAGATAAGATGAAATATAAAAGTTAGCGCAAAGGTACTTACACACAAGCCCCAAGATAGACTTTTGCCTGTAGCACTTTCTCTTCTGTAAATACTGAAACAATTTTCTTACTGCATCTTTGTCATAAACCTTTCTCTTATTGCCTTTAATATTTAATGGGACTTCATGGCGAATAGAAAGCACGAGGACAACTTTCCATTTATGCTTCTGTCATAATAATGCTTTCTGGGAGTTGTGTGTGAGACAAATAGGCCTTTGCTCAAGCCAAGAAAATGAATTTTGTTTCTCGACAGAAAAAGGCACACATTATAGGAACATTTCTGATATCGTGATATTATCCCACCACCGCCACTACCCGCAATTGCTACCATCGTCATGTGAGATATATTATTATATTTTTTCTGTTTCTGTTTTGTTCACAGAGAAATGTTGCGGAAGTCCTTATAATCTCCATATATGGTACATATATGTAGTTAGCTTAATATTTAACTCTATAAATGTGTAATATTGAAAAAGTCGGTATTCCATTTTGCGGGTATGATTTCATTCAGTTTCTCCTTCATTCATCTTTCCATCGTATCACTTGGGTCATTTTTTTGAGAGAGATGAGATTGGACTTGTACATAAATGGAAATTGAGAAATTTTGCGATTTTTCCAAGCGAACCACACGAACTGGACAGTAAACCACAGGAAGTTTCTCATATCCTGCAGATCATGAATAAAATAGGCTATTCTCTCATAACTTTACTGAGAATCGCCTTTGGTATGACTTCTTGTGGGGTTATGTGAGACATAGCGTGATGTTATCTTGTTGTGTGATACATAAAAATATTGCAATTTTTCGTGATGATGGAAAAAGTAAAGTGAATTACCTTTCTCCCAGACAATGGACGAGAAGGAAATGGGCCAACCAGCGATGGGGCAACTTAATGTGAAATATTCTGAGCTGATTGCAACCACAGGTGGAACCATGCGAATCCATGGGGCACCTAAACAATTTACAACGGAAACAATGCAATAAATATACACACAATACGCCGAGATAATAGCACGAACATTTATTACTGCAACATAATACGAAACATAATACATCACATCCTGCCTCCCACTTTAGCTTACTACGGTCTTGCTTCTGCTGCTGCTTTTGCTGTTGTGGGAGCAAAACCCCGAATTGCATTTAATATGAATGCAGCATAATACATAATGTATTTGGTTCTCGGCGGAATGGGATTGTGATCCAAGTCCTGTACTTTCTCTCCCTCTACGAGCTCCTTCTTCTCCCTTGAAACTGCATTCCTCATGTGGAGCCGTACACAATTAAATTACACCAGATTGTTATATGGGATATAGAGGTAAACTAATTTCACTCTCTGCTTTCTTCTCAAAAGGAAATTACACATGTAATAGAAATCGTAGAGCATTTCCACTTTCTCCCAAAAAAACGACACACAGACGCAGGAAAAGGAAGTGGAAAAAGGGGAGCAGAGGTTCAACATCATTACGTTTATCAAGAAAAAGTGTCGTCGTTTTCCCCAGGTTTAAGAGGAAAAAAGTTACCGTTTCTCTATGTCACTAAAAATGGGTTCGAGGTCGGAAGACTTTTGGTTAGCTTTCTTTTTTCCTCGAGGAGAAAGTGCGTCAGGTTGGGAATCCTAATATTCTCTATAAAAACAGATGAGCGCATTATATAAAAAGTCGACATGAGGATCAGTTCACAGAGTCAAATGGTACAAGAACTGTTTTGATACTGCGAAGAAGCTTAACTAAAGCAAACTTTGGAAAAAAAGTTTGAAATCGATTCCGTATTACCCAAATAGAATAGCTCAGGTGTAGTACGCGCGCGTGGGCGGCTATATTTACTTGCACTATTACGATTTCACGATTGTACTAGAGAATTATGCATGAATCTTTAAAAATTCCACGATCTCGATATAACAATTTATTATTCAAACATTTTTTCTTTCATAGCGCATTCTATAAACAATTGAGCTGGTTGAGCCCAAGCCTAGCTAAAATCTGCAGAAAAGACATGAAATCAAAGCCGACAGAGAAGCAGAGAAGCAGTGGTCACAAAGGAGAACAAAGATAAAAAAGTACCGTAAATATTTAGTCGAGCAGAATGAGACGCGGATCCGTTTCGGTTGATCGCTTTGCACAAATCTGGAAAGGAATTGATTTCAGAGTGCAGCATGATTTCAGTGGTTGTGAGTTATGAATGGAATTGTGAAGGTAGGAAATCTTACATGAGCCACCATCCTCAACACGAGTCTGACTTATATTCAGGTAGCTAATCAAATGCCCATGGGATGTCATATGGTCTCCAATCAATATTCTGCAGATGATATATCATGAACATGGCATTACAAATTTATGAGGCGAGTAAACAAAAGGATTTGGAGCAGGGATATAAAAATGTAAGTTCCTTCCAGGCTATAAGTATTTTGAAATACAAAAATTATGGGACAGAACAATTCATTCCTTCAATTCAATATATAGTTCTGGGAAGGAGGACAAGTTTATATCTCCAAGATAATATCGGGGAATGTAAAGCCGCTTTGAAATTTTTATGTACCTCGAATCATGAGATGGCGTCACGGCCCAATTTTCCAGAAGCCATGAAACCTTTGGAGGCGGCCAGCCACTGAAAGCACATCTGAGAGAGACGGATGGTCCAGGAGCCAAAGTTTGCTCAATGAATCCATAAATCAGTCTTGGGGAGGCATCTACACCACAAAAGCTCGCTTTTAAGTTAACTTGACTAAAGTCATTTAGTTAGATTAATGCGGACAAAATAAAAAATATTTCTTCATTTCCAAAGCCCAGCAACAGATGAGCAGTATGTATTTAGGTATTTAGAAATGTTGTGAGGAGAAAGCCTTCAATTTTGAAGAAATAGACATAGTCTATTGTCTCGTTTTAGCGATTTTTTTTGCTTGTAGTGCATTTAAACAACATCAGCTTAATGGAAACTAATGTAAAAATGTTCTTTTTCTAGAAAGAGGGGTTCTCGATCACGATCTCTCTGATTCGTTCCGTTTCTTGTTCCTCACGCCACTTTAAACTACACGGTAATCTGCTTACAACCATTGTCCCATAAAACTTGATATATTTACAATCTTTTGAAGTAGAGCTAACAAAAGGTTAATCCCATCTTTTCTCAATGGCTTTTTATCCTCTTTTTTAAAGGGAAAAAGAGGAAGCCACAAATTTTCCTTACCTGCCAATTCAAGTCTCACTGAAGCTTGTTCCGAAGCTAATTCCGTTTTCACCAGACACTGCCAGCATCCTTGATCATCTTTCTGGATTTGGTTGATCTGTAAAAAAAGTTGTTGAAATAAATGAATTGAAAAAGGAAAAAGAGAGAAAGGAACTGTATATTATACAATATCCCCATCACCCCATTTGAACTTTTCGCCCGAGTGTAATGGTGCTTCCTCAAAAAGGAAGAAAAAGTGAGATCAGATGCGACAAGATTATCCTTTAAAAAAGTTGTTTTTTTTGTGTTCATTTAGACTACGATAACTTTTCACGGCGAGCTTTTATCATTGATTGCCTGTGATTTCCAACTTTTGTGTAAGGAAGAAAGTAGCATGAGAAAACTTTTTTGTCCTTTTGCGTATGTATTTGTTGGGTAGTTTGGAAAGAGCAAGAAAGAGAGAAAAAGTTATTTAAAAGGTGAAAAGTATAGATCATTTGCTAGCATCTACCTTAAAGGCAGTTTGTATTTGATTAATGAACTTTTCCTTCTCGCCTAAGGAAAGAGCAAGAAAGAGAAAAAGTTATTTAAAAGGTGAAAAGTATAGATCATTTGCTAGCATCTACCTTAAAGGCAGTTTGTATTTGATTAATGAACTTTTCCTTCTCGCCTACTCATACTAGGAGCTGCGTAGGCATATGTGCTATAAATATCTTTATGATTTTCCTCCGTGTGTAAATCATTCACAGAATTATTGAATCCGCACACAAACCTGCAAAACATTGGCAGAGAGAAGTCGAATCCGGCCTCCAGGATTGATCACATTCGTGTCTTTCAGCCAGATAATGTGTTGAGGTGATGAGGATGATGAAGTGGCTACACATCTCAGTTCTACAGATGATTCCAGTGGACTCTTTTCTTGATTAATGGTCAGTTTGATTTGCAGCGGCTCTGTGNGTCTTTCAGCCAGATAATGTGTTGAGGTGATGAGGATGATGAAGTGGCTACACATCTCAGTTCTACAGATGATTCCAGTGGACTCTTTTCTTGATTAATGGTCAGTTTGATTTGCAGCGGCTCTGTGACACGGACATCGAATTCCCGGGCTACTTTCTCCTTGCGTAAGCACCTAATGTAGATAATAAGGCTCGGTTGTTAAATACTGTAAATAATATTACCTGCCTCCAAAACAGTCCTCTTTGGCGAGGATTCATTTCAACTTCGAGATCTTAGTGTTGGTGGAAAACACTCGTAGGTACACATGTTTGAGCTTTTCTCACCTATATCGTCCAGTCTGAGCACTGACAATTCGTTCACTCACTAATGAGCTTCCAACTTGACGAAAAAACATGGACATTGTTGCGATCGCAGAGGAGCTACTACTATCCCCACTCATGGCAGACCCGAGGGCACCACCTCCAGACATAATTGGAGACTCGAAGCCGCCACCAGACTTCATTATAACACTCCACGAATTCCCCATCAACTTTTCCCATCTTCACTCATCATTCCATACGGCAAGTGTCGAGCCATAACATTAACAATACAGGGCACGTGTGAAGCGTAAGGATTTGTTAGACATCCCGATGATGAGTCGAGGTGGAGAAGGCGTAATGTGGCAAGTAAACAAGATAAAAATAACAGTAGATGTAATTGACGAGGCAAACTTTGTCAAATTAGATTGAATAAATTGGAGTTGAAAGTGTATGGATATATCATAATTGATCAACTTCTCTGAAGGAAAAAGGAGGAGGGAAACTAAGTTAATCTTTTACCTTATCGCCCCATTCGATAATGGGATGGAACTTGGCGACGAAGAGTAGAAAAGCTCATAACAATGAAGTACCAACGGGTCCCCCTGACGAATCATCATCGGTACGGGGAAGCTTTCAACGATATTAGTCTCATCCATATGGTCCAAAGATTTCCCTTTTAAGGCAACAAATGTAATGAAAAACGCTTGCAAAAAATAACTCTGTCGCACAATATTTTGCGCATCTCTAGCCTCACAAACTAATTAGTCTCATCCATATGGTCCAAAGATTTCCCTTTTAAGGCAACAAATGTAATGAAAAACGCTTGCAAAAAATAACTCTGTCGCACAATATTTTGCGCATCTCTTGCCTCACAAACTGTTCAGTAAGTTCATATCATGCATAAATACATATACAACCAAATGCTATTTTAAAAGATGGAAAGCAGCTTTGAGCAAAATCACTTCATATTTCCCCACTTCACAAAAATTCAGTCACAGCTCGAGTTCCAAAAAAGCTACACTTTTGTAGCTACTTTAAAAGATGGAAAGCAGCTTTGAGCAAAATCACTTCATATTTCCCCACTTCACAAAAATTCAGTCACAGCTCGAGTTCCAAAAAAGCTACACTTTTGTGTATGCATGAGTGAGAAGCTTTTATTCATCGTGGGGAGGGGAAGCGTGAAAGCATGTAATCTTGTTGCTGTTGCTTTCACCACGAAAAAGTGAATTTACAAGCTGCAAGCTGGTAAACTAGTTTTATTGTTAAGTACTCCACACACACACACACACAAGAAAAAAACTTTTTCATCATCATGTTTTCCCATTCAACCTAATGCATTTGAAGAATATGAGAGCATGAATTTCGCCTTTCTGCGTATATGTAAGTATATCATAGGCAAAAGTTATCTACGTTTTTTTGCTACACATTGCATCGCATGGCTCACTCTTTTGAAAAAATGTATAGCGGCTTGCCTCACTGAAAGGTGTGAAGAGAAAAGCTTGTCATTTCAAAAAAAAGAGGAACTAAATTTTTTGCGAGAAAAAAGAGGAACCCTTCAGGCTAAAGAAGTGGAAGAAGTACTATTTCAGACGAGCGAGCGAGAGAGAGAGAGAGGGAGAAAAGCTCACTTTCCCCAACTCCACCTTCTACTCTCATTCCCAATGACTGAGCCCGTTTCGGAGAGAGTTGCATAGTACTATACATACAGCGGAGGAACAAAATCTCTTTTATGAAAATTGCATTTTGTCTACTATTTATAAAATGGGAAAGAGTAAAAGTAAAAAGCACTTTAAAGAAA
>JAHZMY010000275.1:0-17372 GCA_027743915.1 Seira sanloemensis
TTCCGGGCAGAGGCCAAATTTTGAGCTGGAGAAAGTTAACAATGATGACTTTTTGACTATTTATTAAATAATATTTTGGGGGACTTTTGTTGACGTCAGTCCCCGAAAGCCCATAGTTTTTTGTTAAAAATAGCTCAATAATATATTCTCTTGAATTCAATTCTACTAACGTTAAAAATACAAGCTTCTCACAGCAGCTTGGAAATTTTATTCCTAAAAAGCTAAAATATTGGTTTGATGATGATAAAAAATTGTTTAGATCCAGATTGGGCTCTCCTCGAGATAGATATTTACCAATTTTTTTCTCTCCTCCGCTTAAAAAACTAGCCTGCTTCGTGCTTTAACTTTTATTTTCCCAGACTCTATTTATGAACGTCTGGTGATGGCACTTTTTGGTTTGACTTGGGAGGAAAAATTCAAATGGATGTAAAAAAACTTGAGGTTTCCACAATTTTCTTCTTCTTCAACCCAATCCTTATATATTTTACTTGAATTTTCTCCCTATTTTTAAGACACATTCCCCATGACATACGACTTTTTGTTTCTCACATGACAAAGTCAAGTGGGAGTGCATTAAGCCGAAAAATATAAAAGAAATAAACTATCGTAAGCAAAAAAGGAAGCACGAAACGTGGAACATGAATACGAAGAAAAATGAGTGAAGTAGGAGGACCCTCCACATAAAAAAAACTTTTTCTCTACTTAGAAACAAGTCCTATAAGAAGACATAATAGTGAAGGAAAAGGGGAAAGTAAGTACGGATGAAACTCTCTCTGCGGTAGGCTTTGTTCAAAGATGCAGTTGGTTGCTTCTGAAGAAGAAAATATATAATGCTAATACGATTTCAAGAGCAATATGTTCTTACTAATATCAGCATAAAATTACTTTTATGGTTTAGTCAGAAAAAAAGCCAACTTGTCTTGAACAAGTAAGTACGGATGAAACTCTCTCTCTCTGCGGTAGGCTTTGTTCAAAGATGCAGTTGGTTGCTTCTGAAGAGAAAATATATAATGCTAATACGATTTCAAGAGCAATATGTTCTTACTAATATCAGCATAAAATTACTTTTATGGTTTAGTCAGAAAAAAGCCAACTTGTCTTGAACAGAACTGCCATCATTATCCTTTTACCCTTGGTCGACAAGCCTTCTGCTCCTCACAACATTCACAGCCATATAAGATATAGCAGGACTTTCACCGAATACGTAAAGAAGTGGTATTAAGTAGCAATAAAAAAACTAAACAAAAGAGTTGTGTGGCCGAAAGATAAAGCCGTAATAAATAAAAAAATCTATCAAGATAAAATGAATAAACTCTTTCCAGATCATATTTTGTTCTCAATGAGAGGGAGAGAATGTCAGTCCAAATCCAAGTTGAAAAAGCCCTATCGAACAGCAAAGTTTGTGAGAGCAAGTTCCACTTTCACCATCCACCACGATTTTCACTTTCTGACAGCTAGACTAATGTGTCTGGACAGGACAAAGAGAAAACATTGACGGGATGTCGTTTGTTTCAGTAGTTTCAGGAGTATGTGTACGAAGGCATCCATAGTCTGAAAGGACTTACGGTCCAAGAGAAAAGCTACTTTTGAACCATGAAAATAGATTGCATTGCGCGTAATGTACATAACTCATACTCTCATAGGTTTTCAGGGTGTTGCAGTGTCGTTGCAGCTGTCAAAATTAGACACAATATATAAAAAAAGTCTGTGCAGCAGCAAGTCATCAATGCTTTGTGAAAAATGTATTTTCATGACTTGTTGTTACTACTACACTCTTTCAAATCCGTTTCACATAGAAGGTCCCATTGTTTTCAAAAAACAAGATTCTAAAAATATATAATATGTATGTATTTTTACTTTGCAAAATATCTTCCGCGCTTGAACACACAAGGCTTCATGCTGGATAAATAAGGGGGAAAAGGCAAAGATAACAGGAAGCATGGGTCACAGCTTACTCAACACCAACCCACAAAATAAATCTTCGATTCTCATCCTCTCACAGAGAGACTAAGCGGATATGAGTTCGAACAATACACATGAAAAAAATACTCATTCGTCTATCTATCTTTTTCCCCCTTGTATCTATTGCTTTCCAAACGGATCTTTCCAAAATTGGCTGGAGAAAAGTTTAGAGGAAAGCAAGGACACCATTGCATTGCATGCGATGAGCGTCAAGAATGCAGAAAAAAGTATGACCACCACCACCAACCATCAAGTCGTCTGAAGGAAACGGAAAAGATTCCAAAATTGGCTGGAGAAAAGTTTAAGAGGAAAGCAAGGACACCATTGCATTGCATGCGATGAGCGTCAAGAATGCAGAAAAAAGTATGACCACCACCACCAACCATCAAGTCGTCTTAAGGAAACGGAAAAGAAGTGGTTTCAACTTTTTTTACACAAAAAGGAGAAAAATATACTGTAGTCATAGTGGAAGGGGGAAGAAGGAGTTTAATATCAGAATGTGACATCGTCAAAACTATTTTATACCATTTTATTTTCCCTCTCTGACATTTCTTCCCTGGCTCATGGAGATGAAATAATAGTTTACTTTGCTATATATGGCACTCTAATATCTTCTAATACTTTTTCATATGACAAAATAAACATTTTTTTTCGCTTTACGCAGCAGCTATATTCGCTAATCTCTAAATCTCTGTATCATTTCTTCCTACTATTATTCCGCCGTATATCTCATTTTTACCAATGAGAGGAGGGTGGAAAGAGCTGGACAAACGAAACTAACTACAAGCCAAACTACACAATTTTTTTCTTTAGAAAATGCCTCGGCCAGATATGTACTTTTTATGTGCTCTATCTCTTAAAAATACATTTTTTTATACTTTCATTTTTCCACGAAGCAGGCAGTTGAAGGCACGGGACCAGAAATGACTCAAACCTATGTATGTATGTATATACAAAGAACATTTTCAAGATACATTATACTTACCCTAACTTTTCCCCTACTCAATTACATTTACGAAGTAGCCAACACAAAAACCACCACTCAACAATATTGTTTACCTAAGCCATATTCCTTGATTTTGCTTCGACAAGTTAGGGACGAGTGGACATACAATTACATCAGATCAGACGGACATCAACAGATAAGCCTACAAGAGTTTCCCATCTTCACGGGACTTGTCGACTTTCCCTAACTTCACTTTCGCAGATGATTGATACGGATAAAAAAGTAGTCGTAGGGGCATGTATTTACTTACATATATGCTTTTGGGGTAGTTTCATAAAAATTAAGAGAAAGGAGCTATCAAAGCTTAATCTTATGTATGACAAATGAACGCCACGTGTAGGTACTTGCTTATGTGAGAAACTACATTTTTAAAATGACTCTACCATAAAAATCAGCCATCTATTCAGCTACGTAAAAATACTTTAATTATCACAACTCAATGACTTGGGTTCATGTTGCCATACTATTGAATTACATGAACATAGTTATGTCCACATGTGCACAAAGCCAATTAGTTCCGTGCACCAATTCAAGTAAGATGTTTTCACTTCACCTGTTTCTGTGAATAGTCCGATGGCATCAACTTCACAGCTTGTCTGTAAACGCCAATGGCAGCCCTAGGATCATCCTCGTCCTCCACAAGCAGCTTCCCAAGCCTCAAATAAGCTGACGTCTTTGCTTCAAGGTGATTCCTCAGATCCTTAATTCCCTCGTCTGAAATGCTCAAGCAGTTGGTGTACATCTCTCTCGCCTTCGAAATCCTCCCCAGCCTGGTCAGCACTTGGCCAGCATTCACATACGCCGCTGTTAATGAAAGAAAAACAATTTTATTTATAGCACACGTGTGTATGTTTGTGTTATTTCTTACTTTTTTCTTCGCAACAGCTTCATTATTAAATTACAAGATAGAAAGAAGAAAACAGAGATAACTAAAATAATGGGGAAGAGGTGGTGAAATTGCTGATAACTCTGTTGTTTCCTTTTATTTTCGGGTGGAGTAGTGCTGAGCTACCCGGTGTACTACGTGATGTAATTTTTTCCCCACCGCTGGACTCCTGTCGCTTTTTAATGATGTTATATGTTCGATACGCCGCTGTTAATGAAAGAAAAACAATTTTATTTATAGCACACGTGTGTATGTTTGTGTTATTTCTTACTTTTTTCTTTGCAACAGCTTCATTATTAAATTACAAGATAGAAAGAAGCAAGCAGAGATAAGCTAAAGAAATCAAAACTTTACGAAACTAAAATAATGGGGAAAAGGTGGTGAAATTGCTGATAACTCTGTTGTTTCCTTTTATTTTCGGGTGGAGTAGTGCTGAGCTACCCGGTGTACTACGTGATGTAATTTTTTTCCCACCGCTGGACTCCTGTCGCTTTTTAATGATGTTATATGTTCGGTACGCCATGGTCATTAAGGCTTGAGATAGGAAAAATACCTGGCGACATGACTATACATACATAGCATTACATCTTTAGGTGAGGGCAAACCTTTATTTCCTACCCAGCTTTTCCATTAAAGAAAAAAAACTGCTTACTTTTATGAATCTCCAAGAATCTCTTGAAAAAAAGTACCACAGCATTCCGAGACTTTTTTTCTGTTTCATATATTATGTATTTACTTTCCCCCAGTAAAAAAGGGGAGGGAGGTGGTAACAGAGTAGCACGATGATGCAAGATCCAAGTAAATCTAAGTTAATGCCAAGATCTTTCAGACTTTTTCACTGTTCATTTTAACCAACATTGTATCACTGAAGTATGGTTGGGAGAAAACAAAACACAACTACTTCCATGCTTTAGATATACATCTTTTAACTGGAGAGGAAAAGTGAATATATTGCGGTATCTAGCGCTAATGGACAATTGCCATTTGTTGCGTAATATTGAAGAAGATCCTTTTATTCTCTCATGTGGACAAAAGGGGAGAGCATTTTTTTGTTTTAAGCCTGCTGTTCTGGGATTAAGATATATTAAAGTAATATCAAGTGGATTGGCTTGGCAGGTTACAGAGGAAGAAGAAAAAAATCTCTGGAAAATGGGTAGAGCTGAGGAAAATGAGGAGGAAAAAAAAGGTTCAACTGAAACGAGGAATGAAACGCGTCAGCCAGCAGACATAATAAACATTAAATTTTTTTATCCAGGGATACACCACAAGATTTACAGATTTGCACAGATAACTCTCTCGCTGGTTACGAAAAAACAACACAGAATATACATACACCATGCTGGGTAATCAGTTAGATTGGATGTTGTTGTTTGAACAGAAAATGGTGTATCATATTTTTTGGTCTGGGTTTAGTTTAAAAAAAATTTAATACCAAAGTAACGTCCTGCCCACGCGTGCAGAACCCAAAAAATATACAGTAGTAGGTATAAAAAATGCGCAACTCTTATTTTAATAGGTGAAAACTGCATCGACTTCCTTCTAATATTCAAATACTTTGTATGAATAGAATTTTGCCAGAGATTTCATAAAGAATCCATAAGCAAGTCCCTGCAAATCCGTGCCTGTAACTCTCAGTCTCAGATTTCTTTCACACTTTAAAAGTCGCAAATAAGGAAGTTGGACGATTACACAAAGCAAAATGGAGGTGGCTAAAGAGAAAAGAGCAACTTTTTTTTTGCTTTGTAGTGCCTGTAACTCTCAGTCTCAGATTTCTTTCACACTTTAAAAGTCGCAAATAAGGAAGTTGGACGATTACACAAAGCAAAATGGAGGTGGCTAAAGAGAAAAGAGCAACTTTTTTTGCTTTGTATTCTATTCAGAATTTTCATCGTGAGAAGATTGCTCGGTGGCTCGCTGCTGTATAATAAGTCGAGAAAAGCTGGTTGTAAAGAACAGGCTTTCCAACTTCCAGTAGACATGCTTGTCCCATTTCTTCTCTTTCCTCCTCAAAAAACTTGCAATTTCTCCCTGTCATGCATTCATGCCTTCCTCCTCTTTATTCTTTCGCACACACACACTTACATAACCCTACTTTCTCTTCTCACCCAGCACAACAAGAGTTGGACACAAACTGCATCATAAGATTTAAACCAGAGTCATGATTTTCTTAAACTCTTAAACAGTCTGAGCTGCGATCTCTGGATATGTTTTTTGCTTTTTCTTCTCCAACATCTCTCTAAACGTGGCTTATTCCCTTCATCCTTTTCACGAAAATTATGTGGCATCACCGTCATCGTCGCCGTTCCTTTTGGCCTCTAAAAAATAAGCCAAGTCATAGTAGAGCACACGGTGAATGAAAGTACTACGTGCGAGCTTAAATAGTTCGGTAATAGCCGGGGCTCCCTCTGACTTGTTAAGATTCAAGTCAACAAGAGAGCAAAAGCGTCAAGAGAAGAGAGAAAGTCAGTGAAAGTAAAAGAGCAAGTAGCTTTCCTCTCTCTCCCAGTTTTTACACACTTTCACTTTAAACCATTCTCATACATTTTTTTACTTGGCTTTCTTCATGAAAATTTATTTTTCTCCGTCGTCTAAAGTATTGTAGAGATTATATTGCCTCTCTTTACTGTAGTCTGTGAGTAGCTCTTGGAGTCCTCCTAACCCTTTATAATTTATTTTTCGCCGTCGTCTAAAGTATTGTAGAGATTATATTGCCTCTCTTTACTGTAGTCTGTGAGTAGCTCTTGGAGTCCTCCTAACCCTTTATTCCCTTCCTTCTCTCTCTGTAGTAGTATTCATCTTTAAGAATCACTCCTTCACGAGAAGAGAGAGGAATGGTAGATTTTTTATACAAAAATTACAAATGTTCAGCTTACGCTTGATCCTGAGAAATGCCTTTTCTCCTCGATCTCTGTAAGTAAATACCGCACTTATTTTCAAAGGAAGTAGGGCACTAACAACAATAATGAGTGTAATATAAAACGAAGAGAAAAGAGATGAGAAAAATGCGCAAAAAAATACAATAAAGCGGCCTTTTCTTTCCAGCCTTCTGACTCGTCCGTCTTCCAAGAAGTTCTGAGAGAGGGAAAGCGAAACAGAAATCTAGTCTCGTAATCACCATCATTAACGCTGAAGACATGGACAGTGTATATGTATACGCTTACACAGTTTCTTCTGGGAAGAAAGCGCGCTATCCTATTTTTAAGGCTTACATCGGCTAAAATAAATGGGGAAAGGGAATTAATATCTATGAAAACCCATCAATTCATTTTTCCTCTCTGGAAGAAAGAGCCTCTGCCTTGTTCCTCTTATTATTCTAGGAGCAACACTACAATACATGCTTTCCTAATTGAAGGATTCGATGCTGATGAATGCTCATTGCTCATTCCCTCTCTCTCTCTCGACTTTTTTTTCCTAGAGAAGAATTGCTAATTCTTGTCAGCAATGCGGAGAAAACACGAGGTAATATGTAGGGCGAAGTTGAAGAGAAGAACGTGCTTGACTCGAAGAAGACGAAGGCATGTGGGAAAGAGGGAAAAACATCACAGACGAGGGAAGAGAAGTGTTAAGGGAAATCTACTGAGTAATTACGCACGGACGGACAATATTAAGGTCGACGAGAAGGAAGGAGAGCAAAATAGAAAAAAACGACATGGAAAAGGGGGAGATGTGAACACAAAATAACCCTTTCTCCCTGTCTGACTCATTCCCACGAGTCATGGAGAATAACAAACAGGAAGCAGTGCAGTGGGAGTATAGGGTAAAAGAGTGGGAGAGGAAACAAGAGAGAGAGAAAATAAAGAAGGAAGAGAGAAAAAAGAGTTGGGTCACTCAGACTCACTCTCTCACTCCGAGCTTTTCCAGAGAGGAAAGGGATAGAAACAATGAGAAATGATGATCATGATGCTGATTCCAACTTAAATTGTATTAATTTGTGGACGCTTTTCCCATATATTTTCACTTGAAAAAAAGTTAAGAGGGAGAGAGTGGAAAACATGGGAGTAAAATCAAACGTGAGCCTTTTAAATTATGCCCTACCTCGAAGAAGACTTGGCAGTCCCTGGAAAAGTTTCAAAGTGCAGGCGATTCGCGCAGTTGTATATACATACATCGCACACAGCACAAAAGTGCAGTTTGGAAGAGTTGAATTTAATTTTTTGAGCCAAGATTTAAATTTACAAATGGCACGTGTGCTCGTGCCTTGCATGCTGAGATATGCGAATACCTCTATTCTATCCGTTAGAGTTCAAAATACTGTAGGAAAAACTTTCACAATGTGAAATAAGAGTTGGGAGGAAGTGATACCGGTAAGTACAACAGTTTAAAAACTTTTTCATTTGAACAATTTAAACTTTTTTGTTTGTAACTTCTCGTTTCACCCAAGTTTTTTTCTTGAGTGCACACGCACCGCCAACTATATAGAAGTGCATTAATGTAGTTTTAGAGAATCCTTTACGTGTGCTTTTTGTGAGCAAAAGTTTATAAAGAGAAATCTGACTCGTGGTCTCCCATATTTTTAAATTAGACGCGGTCATATTTTTTAATTAAAAAGGGCGTTTTGGATTCCAATCTTGGAGCTGTGTGGTGGATATTGTTTTAAAAAATTGTGGAGGAAGCTTTTATCGTAATGAAAATTGACGATAATCCATTGGTTAGGTAGGAAATTAATGCAGATGACTACTCTACTTTCGGTGTTACTTTGCTTATGTACTTGTGGCCAGTTTTTGCCACGTTGGAGAGATCGCATGCATAGCGAATAGCTTCAACAACCTTTGTTCATTACGAGTTTTACGGGTTAAAAATATATTTTTCCTTGGAGTTATTTAGTCAAATCCTACATTTTCCTCCTCATGAATTATTTGTTAGAATTAAAAGTTAAAGGCCTATGCGAAATCCTCTATATTTTAAATCGTACAGGTTCAGCTTTGCCATTTTGAGGAAGTTGCAGGTATTTTTGCGATGACTCATGCTTTTCATATGAAACTTTGCAATTGGATAAACTTCCGAAAGCCGTGCCCGTGCTCATAATACTCCCCCACTCTTTTACAAGTGACAAGGTGAAAGCAATTTACGAGCATCAAATATTAAAGATCCGCCAAAATGTCTTAAAAGTCTCTATAGATTTCTCCAGCTACATTTCTGACATGTAACAATGTAACAACGTTTTAAAACTTTGTGCTGTTTTCTCTTTCCTGTTACAACCATGTTATTTTAAAAAGTAATATTTGATTTCATTTAAGCCCACGCACGATTTAGTCGGAATCCTGTTGTCCGCTAGTATACCTACACGAAGAACCTTTTTCATTACAGAAGGATTTCTGTAACAATACGTAACCAAGTTCAAATGATTTTCAAGGATAAAAGTCAAATTCTTTTCCTTCCATCTCACTTCATCTTATGCCAAATAACAAGTTTCATCTCTCCAATCAAATGACAATAACAGTGATATATTTAATCTTGAAAATAGCATCTACGAGAATTTCGTGAGTGGAAATTCACATAAGATCTTTTTTTTTCAGTAAAAGCTTAGGTATACCGTGTGTTCTCTTTTCTTTTTTCATTCTGAATGTGTACCCTTCTTGACAACAACTTTCTCTCTCAAGGTTCACAAAGTTTCTCATAAAGAAGAAAAAAGTTCATGGAAGCAACCTCGCCGCCCTGCTTACAGCTCTTATATCGAATGACCAACTCGAGTCATGGTTGTTTTTGTACTATATAGCGCATTTAAAATTTCGACACAGGCTTTAGCTAGTCAGTGTCCCTTTTAACCATCATGTATGTACATATGTATATGGTCGAAATGGGAAAAAGAATGGGCCACAAAATGGCTGCTGAAGAGTAGCTAAAACAACAAAACTATTTTTATATGGACAGATGAAGCTTTGTAGTCTAAACTCGTAAAGCTCGTTTTTACATCTCCGCTCATTGCATCACCTTTTCCAAGAGTATACACGACCCACTACATCTCTAGACATGTAGTTTTTTTTCTGCTGGTCATGTAGCCCCAGCTTCCCTCTGTGTCCGCTCATAACTTGAATTCTTTTTAACGAAAAAATAAGAAGGGAAAGTTGATGATCCGCCGGGACCCATATCCTCTCCTCTTTTAAAACATTGCCGAAGAAAAGACCAGGGCACGCATTAAGGACGAACAACCGCCGCTATAATATTAGAGCTTCGTCGTAAAATGGAATGCAACTCAAATACAAACACTGCGATGCGAGTGAGTAGTAATCGACGGACTGGATGCATTGTTCCCTTTACCCCCACGAAGTATATAAGAGATGTGTACATGTATTTCACCATTTTCTCTCTCGTCTTTCTCCACCCTTTATAGGACACTACTGAGGAATGTAATAAAGTGGGAATGGTGCCCTTTGGAATTCTTTCGTTTTTTATATGTATTTTTTTGCCTTAGCATTAAGCCTGAGCACATGAAGAAGACAAGAAAAAAGTTTTTAATACAGAATTCCAAACATTGCTTGAATTGAGGAGGATTCTTTTTTCACAATTTCTCTTCATTGAATTACAGAAGGAAAATTGTTTGGCTTGAACAGAAGAAATGGGAGAAATCATGGCACAAATCTAGAATGGTTACGACAATAACGGCCAACAGCGTCATTGTATTTCTCCAGAGCCTTTCAAATGATATAGCATATGCATACATACGGCTACATACACAACTGTAAGCACTGAACATTGAATCAAAATCTACGCATTTCACATTCACACAAGGCCTTTTTTCACTTGCATTATTATTGCTTCAAAAACGACCCTCAGCTGGTGGTTATTATGAAGCTCAGGCTTTTCAAACACAATGTGTCCATACCATTCAAGAAGGCGAAAATGAATGACATGAATTTTTTAAAGGGGAGAATAGAGAAAGGATGCCAAGTTAAAGTACAAGCATTTCTCTGATTATTTTCTTCTGCACTCCCATTACTTTTCACGGACCAGTACCTTTTTTCAGGGGAAAGCACACATGCATGCCTTAGAAATTCACCCTGGAATCCATCAACAAATGCATGCACAAAACTTGAAATCAGAAGGAATTTTTCTCTGAAATGAAAAAAATGGTGTATAGACTATTTTTATATGATGACCATTGAAAAGAACGTTGAAGTGGAAGGCACTACAAAAGTCCATTTATCTCATTTCTGTTTATCATTCTATTTGGAAGGTTGCAATGCTTATGTGCGTATACTCTGTACTTGAAACCCACACTCAAACCCATTTCATAAAGAATAAAATCTTGTACGCACTTTCACTTTCCCTATAAAAGAATCTCTACGAGTATTGAGTTATACTATGTATAGTGCATTCTAAAAAAAAGTCGACTCAAAAAATGGTATCTTATTTATTATTGTGCTGGAACAGTCGACCTTTATAGCTTTTTATGATGCATTTATTGCAAATTGCAGTCGAGTGAAGCACTCACATTTCACATTATATTTTTTCACTGGGTTTGTCCATTTCAGTTCACTCGTGCTTACAACCTACAAGGGTACAGACTTTCTCTTTTTGTGATGTTGTTATTTGGTATTTGAAAAATATTTTGATTAGAGAGAGGATTCCATTTAAAATAAAAATATTTAAAATATGTAAGTATTTCTTTAATTTTTAATGCTAGCATACACGAACTAATCACCACTACTTAGAATTACATTGAAAAACATTTATGTGTGTGCATGAAACGACAATGCCATGTTAGCCATATAGCTTTCCTGTCATGCTCCTAGTTAGTAAAATTTTGCATTGAATTTTAATAATGTTTTGTGCGTGCTAAAATGCGATTCCCATTTTCATTTCCCATTACTCGTTTCAGAAACATAACTGTAATTCGAAATGAAATTTGCTTATCAGTAAACATTAATAGGCATCCACTTCCATATTTTTTTGTAAAAATACGGAGTAATTCGAATCCCAATTTTTCTTAACCCCATTTACAATTTGGACTTGTACCCTACCATCAGCAGACAAATTCTAAGCTTCTTTGGATCAAACAGTATATTATTATTACTTTCAAGCACGAATGTAATCTACGCAGAGGCAAAACGAAGGCTTTCCCTTAATCTTTCTGCAATAAGTGTACATGTACATAGAAGACGCCACACGCGAATATAAAAGCCATAGTTTTACTGCCCATAATAAAGCTGGAGAGACTTTTGATACCCATTAATTTTGCAACTTTTTTTAAACTAGGGAAATAAAGGCACATACAGCCAGTCTTCCGGCGGGGAAATGGGGAACCTATAATCCATTCTGCGCAATTTTATACCTACCGTTGCTAAAATCTTGAGACTATTACGAGGGGCACGCATGCATTAGCCATTAGAAGAAACGGGAACCTCTCATCAACAACGAGCCATTTCTTACAAAGACCAAAATATTTGTTATTAATTATTAATAATACATCCCAATAAGCCCCTTTGCATGATCCGATCAGCCGAAAAACACGAAAGGGTCTGATTGAACACATAAATAAATTGAACATGTTATTCCAGCTCTTAGCTTCTTAAAAAGGGAAAGGTTTACGTGAAAAAAAACTCCTTTCTGTTATATACAGAAAAATAATATTTCCTAATCCCCTTTTTCATTTACAACTCCCACACTTGAGAAAGTCCGGATTAAGCACATGCATCATTTTTTGGTCATTGACATTAAATAGAGAGCTTCTCTCTCGTCTAGTCTCTGGCCCCCATTTCCCTTTCTCTCCGCTCTTGCACAGTGACAGCACTAGAGGAAAAAACTGAGTTATCACACGAAAAAAATTCCACCATTCCACCAAAGTCTCTACAAAAAGCGCTCAAGTCTCGAGATTAGGTGAACTGTTGGAAGTCAAGCAGATGATGGTGGTGAAGTTGATGACCATCATCGTCATCGTCTTTACTTTGATCAAGGCAAAAAATATACATAGGTATGCATGTACATATACGCAACGCAAGAGCTGGATGGGAGAAATGGCATAGAAATGGTGATTACGATATTGACTTGACATGAGTCTACGTCGTACTTCTGCGTTGGCCATATCATCATAGAGAAAGAGTGGGAGAAACTTACAAACTGTCTGTGCAAATAGGCAGAGACATGCGAAACTGAGAGAAAGGAAACGACTTTCACTTTTAGGTTCAGGAACTTTCTACGTACACCATGAAATGCTCCCGCACAAAAAAATGTACAAATTTCATACATCTCGTCCCTATATTTGTATGTATGTATAAAAGTTAAGGGGACAGCGAGTTTGTTTCCGAATCTGTAATCATCGTGCAACACAGCTTGAAAAGGACGTAGGCAGGAGGTAGGAAGGCAGAAATGGGTTCCTAGTTCCTGATTTTATTTTCAAGTGGCTCATACATCATGCATGCGATTTACACAGAAATGAGCAACTTGTTTGCACACAGAAATAGACTTTCTCCTCCTTTCACTAGGTACTTTTGCGAAAAAAATGCATATCGATATTTTTTGCTCTTGAGGGTGGTTAAGTAAAGAGGGTTGTGATCATTATCTCATAAAGTAAGTCAATCCACTCATGTCACGCGTAGGTTTAGGTTTTACTCGGTAGAAAGTTTGTGGAAATAAAAAGATATGTCTGCAGGAGTTGTATGATGTATGAGAACAGTCCTGAACGGAATTTGGAGGTTTTGGAATATTCAGGAAGCAAAAGTATTTACGTAGGTACGTATACTTGGTTACTACAAAAATATAACTGGATATGTAGCAGTCAAAAACTTGAAGAGAGCAAGATGATGATAGTCATCGTATTATCAGTCATCAGGAATATGGCGTAATTACCATTTCTGATAGAGCTCTGCAGTATTCAAAATATAAACTTACACACGTAGTATTTATGTACATAGTTAAGAGAAGGAGTGCTAATCGTAATCTTGTTGTGTTATCAGTAGGAAATCTCCCAATCCTATTTTCCCAGCTTTGCCCAAACCTTTTTGTAAGGACTCGTTAGCGTCGTCATCAACGATCCCAGCGAGTGTTCGAACTTTCGAGTGTTTTTTAATGCGAGTTATGCACATCACACTCTCGCTTTGTATTAAGAAACCCTTGTACGCCAGATATGGTGGAAGTAATGGAAATGTAATGGAAATGAAATGGAAATGGATCGGATTAGAATCTCACTATCGGGATGAGATAATACTCGAGCCCTGTAAACTACGCTGTTCAGGCACATTAAATATCGTTTAAATAGGCAATTGCTATTTTAAAAAGTCAACAAAAAATATAGAAATCTTTTTAAAAAACCTAAATTTTAAGTAAATGCGCTTAATGAATAAATTCCACTTACGAGCAAGCTTTGGTCGGTAATGAATCGCCGACGTGTATGACTCCAAAGCTTCATCCAATCTTCCTTGGTTCTCCAGTAATATTCCCCTGTAACAAATAAAACAAGACGAGTGAGATTAACAAAATATTATATTAATTGAGTTGCATGAATTTACACGACGGTTGTATTACAACCCATAACAAGACTAAAACTTAATAAAGACCTACAAACGCATAATAGGTCTTACATATTTTGTAAAACTCTTCTTCATTCGCTTCAAGTTTTTAATCAGTATTCCAAAGTCGTGTGACAATTTTTTACGTCATATGCAGGGAATTTTTTGTTTCAGTTCCAAATTGCAGCTTATAACGAGAATGCATGGACATAAAGTAAGGCACAGTTACATACAATATTCGTGACAAAACAACTATTTAACCGCTTCATTTGTTATGCACACACAATATACCTACACGCCTTTTGCTCCTTCAGTTTACTTTACTTATCAAAGGATCTGATGTAGCGTTTTCTTCCTTCACTCCTCTTGAATGACTTTTCAAATTACGCATGCAAATTAGATTCAATCAATTATTCATTCATTCATTGAACTAAGTCTATTTTAATGTTACATTCCCCATCTCATTTCCGTCACGTCTTGTCTCTCGCTCCGCATTCTGACTGGCTCTGAGCTGGGCGAGAGTGAGACGGAAGAGTTTCAATAATAACTTTCCCCTTTCTCCCTCTCTCCGTTTTCTTTACATTTTCGCGTGTAAAGTTGTACAAGTTTTGTGTCTTTCTTGTATCGTTCCGAGAGATAGAAAAGCGTGACTGCAAAAGCTAGCCGGGACATGTCACATTAAAGATGCATCAAATGACCTAAAAATTTGAGCAAAGGAGAAAATGTGATAGTGGAAAACGCGATCACAATCTCTCCATTTTCCCAGAGCAAATAAAGATCCTCTTCCCCAGCCTTCGAAATAATAGGAGCAGAGGAGCACTTAACCTATCACAAAATTATGTATACATGATATGGAAAACGGAATCAACTTTTTTCCTTGTCAATTGACTTTTTATATTCGTGAAAACTGTGTCAGGGAAGCATACATCGTTCCGTTTCAGGAAGTGAGCAAACTGCTCTAAAGAGGATATTAAGTCGACGAGCCAACGAACACGAATACAAAATTATTATGCCTTCCTACTCTCTTCCCTCACTGGTTTCATGATGATAAAGGATGCATGGGAGGATGGAAAGGGGAGAGAATATAATATCTTTTCAAGCAAAAAACGTGTATAATGAACCTTTCACCATCACGGAGAGCTGGAGCTCAAACTCATTTTTATTACTTATTCCATATTCTCAAGCAGCCCAACAAAAAATTACAAATCATAGATAATGTTAGGCATTCATAGAATACCTATATATAGAGAAAAAACTAATGATAGCTGGAGGAACGCGCTTTTGTCTGAGGAAATGTATGGAAATGCATTCCAGCATAATGTCACTGGGATGATAACACAAAAATCCATCATTGTTGCACTATATCATATTACGCATATTATTCCGCTCGGGTTGCTATCATGCAGTCCTTATATACATACATACCTAGGCTTTTATGAAATGAGCTGAGGAGGAAGTGAAAGTAGGCTAGGCAAAAATCCTTTTGGTCCTCCATCAAAAGTAATATTTATATTCAGTAAATCAACTCCATTTTAGAACTTGTTTATTCAACGCATTCCAACTCGTGAGGCTTGGAGAGACGTGAAGAAATAAGAGGGAATTTTCTAGTTATTCCAGTCTCTCTCTGTTTGGTGAAAAGGGGAATCTCCTGGAGAGAAAACCAAACCGCGTGGACCACAAGAAAGGAAAAACGAAAAGCCAGGAAGGAACATTCAAGAAGGAAAAGCAAACTGATCTAGTTTGGTTTATTTTTTATTCCTTTCTTCCAACAAAACTAGAGGAAACCAAGATAAGTACATCATATTTTTGTGTGGTAAAGAGGACCTACTGAATATTACCGAGTTGTGTAAAATGAATTCTTTGAAAGCGCTATTATAAATGATTCACTTTCCCCAAACCTTAATCTCTTGTTTGACTTTCCAATTTTTATCCTCCGTGCTATTTTTATACTTTGCCCTTTCAGTTAGTCGGGATATGCTCCTTCAAAAATAATTTTTAAATTGATTGAACGCGGGTTCTTCCAGGAAATATTTATGCGCAGGCAATATTTTGATGGACTTTTTCTCTTGAATTGAGTCAATAATGCCCCATTATGCAGAAGTGGACAGATGAATGATAGATCTCATATTTTAGACTTACACAAGACCTTTATGCTCGTGGATGAAATTGATGGGCTTATTGACGCAGAAACGATGAGTAGGAAAGATTCCACAACCGTACTAAAAAACTAAAAATACAGACTTTTCAAGGTTTCGCTGAATAAATAAAATAAAAATGTGCTCTAGAGTTTAACATTCTACAATAGAAAAAGTTCTCTTTTATATTTTGAGAAAGACTAGTTTTTTTAAATATTGCCTTTAAAGTCATATTAAATTATCCATTTTGAATTTAACCTTTTCCCAACCGGGTTAACCTCATATAAGTGCTTTCTCTTATATTTGGATGTCAGGATGTCAAACCCTTTCTAACTTACAACTCTCCATATTATGCAGCATAAGTTAATTCAATGCGTCATTGCGTTCCCCAATATTTCATTTGTAATAGGACAGAAGGCTTCCCCCACGTACGCATTTCATCATTACATCTCTCCCACCTACTTCAAGTTCCCCCTGAACCGGGCATCACACAATAAAAACTCCGTTCCCAACAACCATTTCTTTTTTTCCCTTCATCCGTTTCTGCAACGCTGTAATAATGCCAAACAGCTAATGTATTTTTGTACGTATATTCTCCGCTTTCACCGCGGTGCACTGCATCCGTGTCTCCCGAATTAGGGAATTCTTCAACATTTTATGTGAAATGCCAGGAGGAGACGACACCCGCACCAGAGCATACGTGCATAAATAATGGCTGTGACATGTATTACCTCCATTTATACAAAACCATTCATTCAACCCTACACACATTTTCTATTCAAAAGAGAGTACGTAAATATGCATACGCTTCACATTTCGATGCTGTCTTTTTGGGTATGATCAAACTTCACATCCACCACAGCTCCATCCACATCCTTTCATGTGTGGGTGACAGTAACAAAGATAAAATAAATTGAAAGTGCAACACAATATTAAAG